>ML787369.1:55901-82775 GCA_009831015.1 Picea engelmannii
ACCACACCACTTTTGCATCCAACTCATCCCTACCACCAACATAATGGATTTTTGCCAGTGTTCTTTTAGATCCACCCCTTGCATGCCCTAAGGTTCCACTCATAGTTTTAAAAATCAGAACCAGTCAAGGGTCCAACCTGAACTGGAACCGATAATGAACCGGACAAACCGGTTTTTTAAAAAATACATAAAATATTTAAATTTTAACAAAAAAAATATTTTTAAGATTTTAAATCATGTTTCCAAAGCATTAGAGACAATTAGAGACAACATATCCAAAGTATGCTCATGAATATATCCAACAGACCGTGCAGTAGTTGGGCCATATTTGCTCCGAGAAATGGAGGAGCAGATGGTAAAGATCAGGCAAAACTTAAAGGCTTCCCATGACAAGTAGAAAAGTTGTGCAAATAAAGGCAGAACCCACAAGGAATTTAGAGTGGGTGATCACGTGTTTTTGGAAGTGAAGGCCAAGAACAGTTCCTTGAAGTTGGGAAAGTATGCTCATGAATATATCAAAATGGCACCAAGTGCAATACATATCTAGAGATTGGAACATAAATACATAATCATGGAGGCTCTAAATGGCCTTGGTCCTCTATAGACCACAAGAACAAAAAACATACTAGCAAGAGTCAAGACTACAAGTCACTATCTCATTGATCAACATGATCAACGATCAATCATCACTACTGCTAGAAGTAGAAATGGCATGGGCATCCTCGCCCTTGACATCATCATCTGTCTCTGACTCAGACTCGAACTCGACCTCAGACTCATTACCATCAGGGACATCTGTGACTACACGCTCTGAAGTTGCACTAGTTGTAGTAGTACAAGTACGACCGCGACGAGGCACACGAGGTATACGACTACGACTCCCTACAGTTCCACTAGGGCCTGCCATGTCTGACTCTAGAATCAAACCGCGGGCCTTAATAGTGGATTTGCATCCATCTGAACCTGCCCTGCTAACTCCACCTCCAAATCATTGTCAACATCAAACTCTGGTGGGTGAGTCTCCACTACCCAATCTAAAGTTGGATCAACATCATCCAACACAATAGGATCTGAATCGGGTCTTTTGTTCAACAATTGGTTGCGCCTTAGCCGGAGGTTGTACTGCACGAAGACTAGATCATTTAACCGTTTTTGTTCTAAACAGTTTCTCTTCTTCATGTGAATCCTCTCAAAGACAGACCAATTGCGCTCACACCCGAAAGCACTGCAAGTTTGACTCAACACTCTAATTGCAAACTTTTGCAATTGAGAACATTCGCTGGCAAATGACTCCCACCAGTTTGTTGCAAAAAACATAGTTAGTCGAGTTAGTTCCATGAAGTAATAAATTATAAAGCATATAAAACTTAAAGTTTAAAATTTAAACACTTGAACTTTAAACTTTGGAATTGTTACCTGGCTCATCCACATCCCTTGCAATCTTTGCTAGGTTCTTGCCGAAGGTACCTGTGGCTCTAGTGAAAGAAGTGATATGTTGGTGTATCTCCAACTGCTCACTCTTAGAAGGGACCATGCGCTCAAAGGCAATCATACAAGCCATCTCTAACCTCCCTAGTCATATCTTCTCCAAGCTGCGCTCTGTAATGATACCTTGGGTTCGGAAAATACCCAACTACATGTATAGGGCGATGGAATTGATTGTTCCATCTACAATCAATGATGTCCCAAATAGGCCCATACTTGGCCACTCTATCCTTGTATGCTGCGTTGCTGCCCTTATTTGCTCCTTTGTCTGATCCATAACCTCATAAATGTAACCCATGGCCAATTTTTCCTCATCCACTAGTTGCAACACCTTAACAAGTGGCTCGACAATTTTCACAATTTTTGTTGCTTTTTTCCAAAATGTGGGGGGGGGTCATTAACTTTCTTTTCGGTGTCTTTGCCATCTAGTATGCGGGCCCACCGAGATGCATTCCATTCATCAGATGCAAACACCTTTTGCAAGTTATTTGATTGGGAAGCCATAGATTACAATGTCAAGAAGTGAGTTGCAAATCTAGTGATGGCAAGCCTAAGAAGTTCTTTGTTCTCTGTTATCTGTGTTTTTCCTCATCAGACTCAAAACCCATGAGTGGTTGTAGATGTACTTTGTGATGCTTTTGGCATGCTCTATAGTGTTTTTGACCCATTCTCGTTTGCCAATGTCCTCAAGCATGACGTCTATGCAATGTGCAGCACATGGGGTCCAAAATGAGGTTTTGTGTTTCTCCTCTAACATCTTCCCAGCAAGAACATAGTTAGAGGCATTTTTCGTGATGACCTGAACAACATTGGCCACCCCCACCTCCATAACAACCTCATATAATAGCTCAAACAACAAGTTTGCATCTTTGACCTGTTAAATTTGGCAGCATCGACAGTCATTCTCCATTGAAAGGCCATATGGGCCACCCTGAGGCTAGCCAGGGAGATTTGGAGAATCAACCAGTCTTGTGAGGTATAGTCTTGTGAGGTATTGACAAAAGCCAGGGTAAACGTACCACCCCTATGAGTCAAACCAAAAGTCAGGACGAACAAGATGCTATGTAAGTCTAATGCAAAAGTCAGGGGAACATACAATCTTTGTGAGCATAAACAATCTAGTGCAAAAGTCAGGGGGAACGTAAACCTCTGTGAGCATAGACAAACTCGTGCAAAATTCAAGGGGAACGTACAACCTCTGTGAGCCTAGTCAAGCCTTGTGAGCCATGAGCAAAAGTCAAGGTATCTAGCAAAAATTAGGTTGAATATAAATTTCTATGAACTAGAAACAAACGATATTCCTAATATTGCAAATGATATAAATGTATTGATCTAGTGCTTTGGCACGTGTAATATTATTCACCATGAAGAGAAATTTGAATTGCCTTGTAAAGAGTGGAGTTGTAACTGAAATCTCAAGTCTAGTTCTATTTTCGAACTAAAGTGTAATGTTGAGTTAACTCAAGCATGCTTTCACACCTCTATTTCGAGCCCTCTCCACTTCTACATTCCTTTATAAGCAGAGGTCGACCCCTCTCTTCCACATAGTTTATATGCAGATTAAGGGTGGAGCATATAGAGGCAGCAAACAGTGTTGTGTAGGACAGCATACAGAGGCAGCACATCAATGTTGTATATCAGCATATAGAGGCAGCAAACAATGCTATGTAGGACAGCATACAAAGGCAGTTTCTCCAAACTTCCAGTGCTAATTAGAGGCACGTATCAGTCAATCAGAGGCAGCAACAACAGTTCATATCAGAGTTGATATATCAATTCATAAGAGGCAATGTATTTCAGTCTTTAAAGGCAACTCGGATACATCTATATCAACAAGGTCTCTTAGGTCTCTGTCAGGTCAGAGTCAACTTGGCAAGCTCTTTAAGAGCAAAGTTTTCATGGTGGATGTTTGTAAGTGACCTTACATTATTAATGCAATAAAGGAATATCGTTTGTTGGGGGTTTTCTCCCTGTACAGGGTTTCCCCGGAGTATATGTGTTGTTGATGTGCATGTTTATGACATATGTATCTACATGACTATTGTTATTCAGTTATGATTCTATATTGTTGAAATGTATTAAGCTAGAATCAAAGTGTTGCAGATTTTAAATAAATATTCCGCATAAGAAAATCAAGCTCATAATTTAACATGGTATCAGAGCTTAGGGTGTTTTAAGCTTGTTGAAGTGCAACAGCAGGTACACACAAATCCAAGCAAGCTTGATTAAGTTTCCAGTGTGAGGTTTATGGCATCCTCCATTTTAGTTAGGGCCAAGGATAGACTCGAAGGAGCTGCCAACTTCAATGTGTGAAAGCTCCGGATAACAAATATCTTGCAGGAGCATGATCTTGAACAGTATGTGACCACATGGTGGAGGAACCCACTACTAATGCAGAAAGAGCGACTTTCTGGAAAAGTCAAGCAAAGGCTAAGAGAATCATTTTTGACTTGGTCAAAAACAGTATAATGTTGGCAACGACTTCGTTAATGACTGCCAAGGACTATATGGATACCTTGGTGAATCTATATGAGAAACAAGCTCCAAATCAAAAGAGGAAACTTAAGCACAAGCTTAAGTATTTGAATATGGAGAAAGGTGAATCAATAGCATATTTTTGTTCCAGGATAGCCCAGATCAGAGATCAGCTTTTGGTCACAGGGGTCACAGTGGACGATGATGATTTAGTGCAGGCCATATTTGATGGTCTTCCTTCTTCATGGGAGACCTTCTTATACAGTGTAAGTGGGAGAGAGATTCAGCCCACGTTTGAGAGGTTATGGCATGATTGCCTGCAGGAGGAGAGTTGCACTGCTACCAGGAGCGAACCAACCAAACAAGAGCATTCAGCATTAGCATCAAGATTCAAGGGAAAGAATAAAGGCTCTCAGAGGAAGCCAAACACCAAAGGTACATTCAAAGGCAAGAGTATTGATACATCTAAGATTAAATGCTTTAGTTGTAATAAGTTGGGTCATTTTGCTAAAGATTGTTGGTTTAAAAAGAAATATCCAAGGAAAGGGAAACATCATGCCTCAACTATTGAGGATGATGAATCCAAAAGAAAACAGAAAAGTCCTCCTAATGAGAGAGAAAATAGAAAAGAATATTACCTGGTTTTTGCCTTATCCAGCTTAGTTTTCACGGGGCCGAAAACTTGATTAGTAGACAATGGTGCATCAAAGCACATGACAGGGTACAAGGAGATCCTCTCAGATTTTAAGACAAAACCTTTTGCAAAGCAGGTTGAGCTTGGGGATGACAAATGTTACAAGATAGAGGGAGTAGGTTCTATCTCCTTCAAATTGGAATCTGGGGCTAGACTTCATGTTGATGAAGTATTTTATGTTCTAGGGCTCAAGAAGAATCTTCTATCAGTTGCAACCCTTGAGGACAAGGGATATCGGGTGATCTTCAAGGACAAGAAGACACTACCATGGGCTAAAGGTAGTCATATGAGTACAACAGAACCCATTGGGATTCGCAGAGGACTGCATGTCATGATAGGATAGTCAGTTCAGGCATTGGCTCATGGTGCGACTAGCTCCAATGAGTTGTGGCACAGAAGACTTGGACATCTTCATTACAAAGTACTTCCAGATCTGCAGAACATGGTATGTGGCATGCCCTCTATTTCTCTTAGTAAAAATGAAATTTATAAAGGATGCATGCTAGGTAAAAATATAAAGAAAGCATTTCCTAGTAGTGACAGCAGAGCTCAGGCATCTTAGATCTGGTTCATTCTGATGTATGTGGTCCTGTGTCATCTCCCTCACTCAATGGTTGTTTGTATTATGTCATTTTCATTGATGATTACTCAAGAAAATGTTGGATATATTTCCTTAAAGCTAAAAGTGACACATTTGATAAATTCAAAGAGTATAAAGCCTTTATTGAAAAGCAGACAGGGAAACACATCAGAACCCTTAAAACAGACAATGGAGGAGAGTTTGAATCTCTCCAGTTTGAGGATTTCTACAAGTCAGTAGGAATCAAAAGACAGTTGATCGTGCTATATAACCCTCAACAAAATGGAATTGCTGACAAGAAAAACAGGACAATTTGTGAGGCAGCGAAAGCCATGATGTTTGACCAAGATCTGCCAAATTCTTTATGGGCAGAAGCTACCTCCATTGTCGTGTATATTTAGAACAGGTGTCCTCGTAGCTATCTTGAAGGACAAGACTCCTAAAGAGGTCTTCTCAGGGATCAAACCTGAAGTTGGGCATCTAAGGATATTTGGTTGTTCGGTGTATATTCATGTCCCCAAGGAAAAGAGGAGAAAGATGGAACCCTCAGGCAAGAAAGGGGTTTTTGTGGGGTACAGTGAGAACTCCAAGGCTTACAGGATATATGTACCAAGTCAGAGGCAGATAAAGGTAAGCAGAGATGTGACTTTCCATGAGGAATCCGCATTCAAAAAATCCAGAGAGCTTCAATAGGAATCAGAAGCAGTTCACCCAGCTTCACTCTCTTCTGAAAATGAAAAGTTAGATGATCAGAGGGAGGAACCTCATGAAGGACCAAGTGATGAGCCCCTAGAACCTACTGAAAAGTTAGAAAGAACTCTTGAAGAACCTCCAGACAAAAGGAAGTCATGGTGGCTTAAAGAAACAGTGCAGGAAGCAGAAAAGATAGTTGCTCCCAAAGGAACTTTCAGGGAAAGTAAGAGGCCTCATGGGTTTGGAGGCCATCTTGCACTGATGAGCAGCATCAGTGATGTCGAACCTTCTTCATTTGAAGAAGCAGATAACTTACAAGTATGGAAGGATGCCATGCTTGAGGAATATAGGTCTATTCTAAAGAACAATGTCTGGGACATTGTGTCGAGGCCAAAGGACAAATTAGTGGTCTCTTCCAAATGGATCTATAAGATCAAACATGCATTTGATGGAAGTGTAGAAAAGTTGAAAGCAAGATTCGTAGTCAGAGGCTTCACTCAGAAAGAAGGAATCGACTACGAAGAGACTTTTTCCCCTGTAGCCAGGTATACCTCCATTCGAACTATTATTTCTTTAGCTTCAGTTCTTGGTTGGAAGCTACATCAGATGGATGTAAAAACAACATTCTTGAATGGAAAGATTGAATAGGAGGTCTTTGTGGAACAACTAGATGGTTTTGTACTGCATAACAAAGGCACTCATGTATGCAAGCTAAGGCCTTGTATGGTCTTAAGCGGGCTCCCAAAGTTTGGTATGATAGGATTGATGGCTTTCTTAAAAGCCTAGGCTTTCAGAAAAGTGATGTTGATGCAAATCTATACTTCAAGGTAAGAGGTAACCAACCTGTTATACTAATCTTGTATGTTGATGATCTCTTTCTAACATGAGATGAAGGGCTAATAGCCTGGTGTAAGAGGGAGCTAATCTCAGAATTCGAGATGAAAGATTTAGGCTTGATGCATTACTTCCTAGGATTGGAAGTGTGCCAAAGACAGGAAGAGATATTTTTGGCACAAGAAAAATACATAGTGGATGTATTAAAGAGGTTTGGTATGATGGATTGCAAATCCATGTCTACTCCGATGGTTACCAACCTGAGGAAGCTGCATGATTCTGATACAGGTTCAGATTTGGTGGATACTACCATGTATAAGCAGTTGATTGGATCATTGATGTACATGATCCACACTAGGCCAAATATATGTTATACAGTGATTGCAATGAGTCCGTTCATGACTGAACCGAGACAGAGACACTGGGTGGCAGCAAAGCACATCTTGAGATATCTCAAAGGGACCATTACCTATGGTCTAAGATATACATCTAGTGGTGGTTTATTTCTGCATGGGTATGCAAATGTTGACTGGGCAGAAAGCCCAATGGATCAAAAGAGTACTTTTGGATACTGCTTCAGTTTAGGATCCGCTATGATCTCTTGGTCAAGCCGAAAACAAGGATCCATTGACAGAGTACAGCAGAAACTGAGTACATTGCAGCAAGTGATGCCAGCAAGGAAGCAGTATGGCTCAGAAAATTGGTTTCTGGGTTGTTTGGTGGCAAGCTCAAGACGACGGTGGTTTACTGTGACAATCAAAGTTGCATAAAACTAACAGAGAACCTAGTATTTCACGACAGGTCAAAACATATTGGCATGAAGTACCACTACATCTGAGACTTGGTCCAGAGAAAAATTGTAAAGTTACAGTACATAGCCACAAACGAGCAGGTAGTTGATATCCTAACCAAGCCTCTGACCTTGAGACAGTTTGTGCAACTGAGAGGCAAGCTTGGTGTGGCTGGGAATGACTCCCTCGTTGAGAGGGAGTGTTAAATTTGGAAGTATCGACAGTCATTCTCCATTGAGAGGCCATATGGGCCACCCTGAGGCTAGCCAGGGAGATTTGGAGAATCAACCAGTCTTGCGAGTTATTGAGAAAAGCCAGGGGGAACGTACAACCTATGTGAGTCAAACCAAAAGTCAAGACAAACGAGATGCTATGTAAGTCTAATGCAAAAGTCAAGGGGAACGTACAACCTCTGTGAGCATAGACAGTCTAGTGCAAAAGTCAGGGGGAACGTACAACCTCTGTGACCATAGACAAACTAGTGCAAAATTCAGGGGGGACGTACAACCTCTATAATCCTAGTCAAGCCTTGTGAGCCATGAGCAAAAGTCAAGGTATCTAGCAAAAGTTAGGTTGAATATAAAATTCCTATGAGCTAGAAATGAACGATATTCCTAATATTGCAAATGATATAAATGTATTGATCTAGTGCGTTGGCACGTGTAATATTATCCACCATGAAAAGAAATTTGAATTGCCTTGTAAAGAGTCAAGTTGTAACTGAAGTCTTAAGTCTAGTTCTATTTTCAAACTAAAGTGTAATGTTGAGTTAAGTCAAGCATGCTTTCACACCTCTATTTCGAGCCCTCTCCAATTCTACATTCATTTATAAGCAAAGGTCGACCCCTCTCTTCCACACAGGGTATATACATGTTAAGGGTGAAGCATATAGAGGCGCATTTAGAGGTAGCAAACAGTGTTGTGTAGGACAACATACAAAGGTAGCAAACAGTGTTGTGTAGGACAACATACAAAGGTAGCAAACAGTGTTGTGTAGGACAACATACAGAGGCAACACATCAGTGTTGTATATCCGCATATAGAGGCAGCAAACAGTGATGTGTAGGACAGCATACAAAGACAATTGTTCCAGTGCTAATTAGAGGCACGTATCAGTCAATCAGATGCAACAACAACAGCCTATATCAGAGCTGATATATCAATTCATAAGAGGCAGTGTATCTCAGTCTTTGAAGGCAACTCGGATACATCTATATCACCAGGTCTCTGTCAGGTCAGAGTCAACTTGGCAAGCTCTTTAAGAGCAGAGTTTTCATGGTGGATGTTTGTAAGTGATCTTACATTATTAATGCAATAAAATAATATTGTTTATTGGTGTTTTTCTCCCTATACAAGGTTTCCCCAAGGTATATGTGTTGTTGATGTGCATGCTTACGTATCTACATGATTATTTCTATTCAGTTATGATTTTGTATTGTTGAAATGTGTTAAGCTGGAATCAAAGTATTGAAGATTTTAAAGAAATATTCCGCATAAGAAAATCAAGCTCAAAATTTAACATGACCCTATCAGGTGCATCAACTGATCTCAAAAACATGGTTCCTTATGGGCAAGAGACAAGGAAATTTATGATAATATGGTTCCTTCCATCACTCCATCTATCTAACATGATGGTACATCCTGTTTTGGCCCATGATACTTTGAAATCTAGCAAGTATTCTTCAATGGATGTGACCTCTCTGTGCAAAAGAGATCCCCTCAAATCATGCATACTAGGGCCTTTGAAGCCCCTACCACAAGCAATAATGGCATCCCACATAGGTTGGTAATATGGCGAGCGGGCAGGATTGAAGGGGATATCAGCATGATACCACCATCTAGCTATGTACTCATAAGCAATCTCCCTATATTGTTTCTTCCAATGGTCATTTAAGGTGGGCTGAAATTGAGTGGGTTGAACTTGAGAAACATTGGCATTGTGAGAGCTAGAAGTGGGGGGAGGTGTGAAATACCTTTGAATGGTATTCCTCTTTTTACTTTTAGGTGGATGCATGGTATTTTCAATTTCAAGGGGAGGAGGAACATAATGAAAGGGTTCTCTATTTCTAACATCGATAGAATGAATAGATGGAGAGTCCTCATAATCAAAAGTGGGCTTGTCTGCCCTCATTTGGGTTACAGCTCTCTTCCTCCCTATTTCAACCTATATAGCTTTTTCCATAGCCTTTTCTTCTTAATAGTCATTAAGTACGTTTTTCATCTATTCTCTAATAGGCCCAAATTCCAATAACATCCAATGGTGCCTCACATGATTTAACTTGGCCTCTAACACTAACCAAATGTTCTTTCAACCTATGAATGCAAACCCCCCCCCCCCTTGATGCATTTTTGACAATACTTGCAGTACATTAGACCTTCAATCACCTCAGCATGAACCCATGCGACATCTTTAGTTTTTGGGGCCATTGTAAATTTGTAAATGTAAATGCAAACTCAAAGGCTAAAGCAAAGGTGCAATTTGCACAATGCAAGCATTCTGAAAATGCAAAGAAGGAACCTTGTCTTAGACTCTTACTAAGTTTCAAACTTTCAAACATTCAACAATCAATATTCAAGATGGAAAAAAAAGAGTGAAAAAATTTCAACATACCTCTAATCCAACTCCTCCAAACTTGAAGATGAACTATAGCCTCCTATTTGAGATGCCAAATCCACCACAAACTACCCAAAATACTTACCCAATAAGCTCCTCAATGTTGCTCTTCAAGAATCAATGCTACTCCAAAACCCAAATGCTCTCAAATGCTCCCAAATGATGAACGAGAGAGGTGTGAGGCACTTGAAGGGGACCGATAGAGTTATATAGGCTAGAGATAGGGTTTAGAGGATGTTAGGGATCCTTAGGTTATTCTTTTAGCAAATTAAATGATGTTTTTGAAGTCCGCGGGCCCGCTATAGGAAAACAGAACCAAACCGATCGGTTCCATCACAAACTAGTCGACGGTTCGATTTTTTCACCAGTACGAACCGGTCAAGCATCTAACCAAAAACACCAACCGATTCCAATTCCAATTTGTCGGTTTTTAAAACACTGGTTCCACTAGCATGAGGAGATATAGATGTGTTTCTACTAAATCTAGATGGTGAGTCAGATTGAACCTTTTGTTTTTTTACCATGCATTCTTTCTGCAACTTTCTCTATCTTGATGTATTTTTTGTCAATCTTCCTTTGATACCTTAGCAGAAATTGCAATCCAATGGCCCCCTTATTATCATCACTCTCCAATACCCCATAAAGATGCCTCCTCACGTGGGTATATTAACCAGTATAAGATTTTCCTTGATGGCAATCATGCTTACAAAAAACTTTAGTGGTTCAACCTCCTTTTCCCCCTCAAGTTTTGTTACAAAATTCCACAAGGGTGTTAATGAAGTTTTTCCACCTCCATCCCCTTCCAAACCTTCCTCATCTTTATATAATGGGTTACCATGAGAATGACCATTGTCATTTTCTTCCCTCCCATGCCTATTCCCCACCAATACCATAAGAATAAAAAACAAATGCATAAACTACAAAAAGATCATTTTCCGAAGTCTTCGATGAAAAACTTACAATAAAATGAGTTAGAAGAAGGAATGGAAAAGAGGAAACAGCCCTTTTGACATGCAAGGTCCTGTATCAAAAGTTCTATAATATTACGTATCTATATCCTTGCAGTGTGTTGGTAACTTGGCTTTGGCGGATATAAAAAAGTTTCCTTCATTGCCACATGGCAACCAAAACCTATCAGAACTCGCTTACATGGAGCACTTGCACATTTTTCGAATAATAACTTATATTCTGATCATTAAGTTACTTGACCCAACAGTATTGTGTATAACAAAATGTTTCAACAAATCTTGCATTCAAATCAAACAGCAAAGTTCGCTAAAAAAGTGTTAAAATAAGCCGGTATTTCTCAATCATTTGAAGTATGGGATTGGCAGCAACAAACAGAAAAACACAAGTCCAAGGAAGAGATAAATTGTCGTCGCCGATGAAGAAAAAGAAAACACAGGGCAGAAAGCCTGTGTCAGTCATTCCTCGTATGTCTTAACCATCCAGAACTGTTCAAAAAATATGAAAGCGCGCCTGACCTTCAATTGGGACTGCGAAAAAACCTAAAGGGACATGAATGGTTCCAAACCTAATGTACTGAAAGTGTCCCATTTTATGTATTTGCCATCAATCCTAACATTTACAGGGGTAATCGCCTCTACACTCGTTTTAATCTAAAAAAGGTCCCTGGATAGAATCGAGATCTTTCTAAATTTCAAATAAGAAACAGAGAGCTACGGATCACGGGTTTATTAATACAGTGCAATGTACCAGTCATTACAACTTCTCATGCACGAGCATATCTCTCGTTATTTCTTACAAGCCACATCTAATTGCCTAAATTATATTCAAGTTTGTAAATTTTTAAGGCGTGCTCACGCAAAATCATACAGCAGAAAGCATCATGGTACCAGAGAACATTGGGAAAAAAAAATGATACCATGGCTACTGATAATGGTTGTCTTCCGCCTTAAAGCTGCTTGGACTCCTCTCTGCATACGCCTAACAATAATGGAACAAGTTAGGGTTTCTCCGAGTTTTAAGTAGGAATAGGGTTTAAGATATCGACGGCACGGATTCACCTAGGGTCGTGCTTTTCTTCTTCATTGTTTGGATGTTGTCTATGTGTCCTAGCGTTTGGATGGGGTTAACGATTTAATTTTTTTTTAATTAAGAAATTTGTTGAAAGTTATAGTTTTATTTTTATTTTTAATTAAGAAATTTATTGAAAGTTATAATTTTATTTTATTGATAGAAATTTTAATCATAAAATTTTGTTTTAATGAGTTTTGATTTATTAAAAGATAATTTAAATTATTGGGATTTGAAAAAATAAGTATTACCAAATTTTATTTGATTAAAAAAAAATATTTGTCAAAAAATTTAAATTCGTCATTTTAAAACCATCCAAATCATTAGAATTTTGAAAAAAACGAGTATTACAAGATTGAATTTGTCCACTCTTGAACTAACTTCATTATAAAAAGTTCATTTATGCAAATTAACATATCTTTATACTAAAGACCATGTCTTTCCTTTTATATTGTTGTTATTTCATTGCAATGGTAATTCTATTATTTTTAAGTAATCCATATCTAAGTGATCGAGTAGTAGTTGGACTTAATTTAAAATTATGTTGGACCTTATTCAAAGTCTAAGAACACTACATAAGAATAAATTTAATTAATTAAAAAAATGATTTTATTACAGAGTTGGATTTAAGCTTTATTATCCCTTCCATGGGTAGAGAAAAATGCATTCGATATTGTGTTGATCGTTAATTAATTTGTTTTGATCATATAATCATGTGCACAGTTATCCAAAATTTCAATATTTTATAAATGGAGTGAGTTAAAAAGTAGACAAACTCAATCATTTTTTCATTGAAATTCTTCCTAAAATCCAGTAGGAATTTTGCCAAAAGTTGTAGTTCCACTTGATTGATGGGAACTTTGACCATGGAACCTTACCCGTAGGGGTTTTAGCCCATTTTAAGAAGACCTGGATCATCTGAATTTCAAAAAAAAATGAATGTATCAGTGTAGAACTTTACCTTGCTGAAAAATATACACTCACTGGAAAGGTTGATTATGTTCACTTTTTAACTCAATCCTATTATAAATATGTGGACCTAAATAAAACCAAAAATAATGAGTTAACTCAATCGAGGCCTTAATCTTGGATCAACGGCACAAACTCCCAGGGAAATCACCTAACAATGCAATGGAGGGTCTTGTGTTGTTAGATATGGCGCTTTGATGTGACCTCGATATCTTCAATGAAAGGCTTGTTAGTTGTGAGGATGATTCATTCTACGCTTAATTAATTAGTTAATTGACCTATCTATTTTATGCTTATATGTTTTAGGAGTTGTTCCACCTTCTAAATACCTACAACATTATCATATTTCAACAAATTATCTAGCCTTTCTCCATATAAATGTCATATAAAAACGAGGGTATAGTATTTTAGCAAAACCTTTGGACTTTCTCCATCCATATCCTTGTTAAACATGCCTTCGATTCATTATGTTCCATGAATGCACCCATTAGTTACCTATTAGTTATGTCTCTATAACCACTTATTGGAATGTGCAACCTAGTCTCCATTTTGATGGGGTGGTGAGACATAGATACATTTCTATGGTAGCAACATTGTTACACATTGTAAGTTCACAACAAGGGATTTCAACAAAGAGTACCAAAAAACTTCCTCCAATTGTTGTGATGCGGATTAGGTGGGTTACAAACACTCTCAACTCTGAATTATCTCTAAGATAACTAATGGGACCACATTACTCTTGTTGTACTTTGCAGAGATGGAGACATTAAATATGTTTGAATTTGGATCATTTTACATTATGATAAATGGTGAAAAGTACTCTAAAACTATTAATGTGGTGTGAAATTATTCTTCACTACACTTAGCATTTCTATTGAATAAAACAAATAACTTAAAATTTGACTTCATGAACACCACGAACTCCCTTGGTGGTCCTATAAACAATGCTTTTGAGCATTAATCTCCATTTGATATGGACCCAACTACATATTCATAGCATAGTAAGTGATCTAACTAAACTTATCACAATGAAGTTATTGTAATTATAATTAGTGTCTAACCAAATAACTATTTAGTTGCAGTTGAAGCTCTCAGCGTTATCAAAATCACATTCGATATAAAAGATCGGAGCTCATATCCTTGCTTTTTAATTGAGTGGGAATAATTTGGTTGAAATAACATCTCTTCATCAATAAAAATTTTAGAAATGGAAATGGAAATGTAAGTTTAATTCTTTTATTTGTTTATAGTTTCATACTTAGCTGAAATAACGTGACTTATAGGTCATGGATAAGAGGTTAAACTATAATTTGGGGTAGCATATGGTCTCATGAATGGGACTGAGGCTAGATGCTTCTTGAAATCACATGAATCCACTTATAGACTCAACAATGACAATACAAGATATCGGCCTTTTTTGCAAATCCTATCTAGGTTGAAATTGCCTTTTGGTTCCAAAGTATGACCTAAAATTGCTTCTGATTGGCTGAGAACTCATCTTCCTCAGACATAAAGAAACAAGTTAACATCTCAAGATCAGGAAGCATCTTGTAAGAGTGGAAGTCTACCCCCTTATAGACCACCAATGGATTATTTCAGCTGACCAAGTTTTGTCTGCACACAATGGTGTCACTGTATATCAGGGTCTTGATATTGTATCAACAAAGGCTAGGTCGATGGCCTTAAGTATTGTATGCTTTTTCCTGCTTTAGGGAAAAAAACATGACTTATAGGTGAAATACTAAGAGCTTACAATAGTCTTGTTGTTACCAACAATTTGTCGAGAAAGAATCATACAGGACCATTACATGACAATTTGGTATAGATATTTCTACAGTAGCAACATTGTTCGTGGTCGTTTATGAGTGTTTGATGCAAAATCATGAGAAGCCTACTTAAAGGCCATAGAAGTGCATAATTATCTCATAGATTTTAGACTTTGCTCTTCCTCTCACCTTATTTAGGGGTCCCACGTCTTTATGGATGAGTTGTCACTCATTTTCCTTGTGCCCAATACTATGTCATATCTCTACTCCCAATCTATAAATCCATTTGCAATATCCTTATTGAACAATGTTTGTTCAGGGTGTCGTTGGGCATGTACTCATAAACCATAATCAACTACCCCTTCTCATCGCACCATCCCAGCAGTGCACCAATTTTTTAAGGCAAAAATGGTTGATTACACTGGTCTCTTAGATAAATTCCTTATTTACTCATTTGGAGTCTTTGGCTATGCATTTCACTACAACCACAATGTTTTCCAGATAATTCTTTTGCAAAGAGTTATAAAATCCCATCTTCCAAACTTTCGCTTTGGCACATGTAGCAACAAGAGATAATTCAGCTAGTGCTACATCCATCATGAAATGAAATAAACTCTTCACATGTTGTGATGGAAAAAAATAACAGTATAAGTATACAACTTCAATAGCATAGGTTTTATTTGTAAGAGATTTAAGATGGAAATTGTGGACAATAATAGTGACAAGAGGGCCAGTGGTCTTCATATACCACTACATCTCTAATGAGGATGAGGAGTTCCTACATTGTATCTTAACTACCTTTCAATTTTGATTTTTCTTACTCATACAATTTTTCTTCCATCGCAAAGGAAATTTTTGTGTAGTTAAAAACTATGCAAAGCACTACCAACTAACTAGATTCCATTGCATTATTCAACAAATGCATAACTAATTATGAAAATGTTTTCTTCATTTGAAGTATATTTAATTGACTAAAACTTGATTTGTGATCCAGGTGGATATCGGTGGCCACCCACCTTTTCCGACTGGCTCGAAACAATTTTCTGGCATATTTGGCAATTTACTATTTTTAGCAGTTTTTAACTTCCGGGGCCATTTTGAGTGCCCAAATGAAGGTTTTTCGAGATCGAGGTTCTCAATGATATCCAAAGGCATGATTGAGCCCCCAAAATGAATCTCCTCAACTATACCTTTCCAACGGGCTATCACAAGCCTAAAACAGAGATCGTATGCAAAAGTTACGACCCCGGGAAGTTGATGCACCAACTTACCCAAACGGGGCCCACATGACTTTTGGTGCTTCATCTCCTAGGGTTAGGTTTTTGGATGTCTAGGGTTTTTGGAATTCCGATTTATTGTAAAAAGACCTTCAGATCCTCATTGTAATCATCTTCTTGCGAATGCGAGTAGTCGTCACATCTCTTCTCAGAGATAAGCTGCCACCATTCTATCGAGTCTTTCACTCTGTATTTTACAGTCTCTGTACATTTATTTCATTAATAGAAATCACGTATTACTGTATATCTATGTTTATGGTTGCATCTCTGATATATTTATGTTATATTATTGAATATCGACGATATCCCTGTGCATTTCTTTATTATATCTCCGATCTCATTTCGTGCCGAAAATAATTCGAATCAAGTTGTTAGTAAAATCTCACAAGATGACATCCTGGATTATTGGCTTTAATACCCAGCAACAAATACATACAAACATATATTGAAGCAAGGGACAACATGAATTATACTCAAGAAACCCTGGAAGGAGGAAATTATATTAATTAAATCATTCATGTGTATCTTTGTATTATACAATTGGTCCCTTTATATAATGATAGGTGACCATAACAACTATGGCATAATTAGATGATTAGTTCAAACCATATGCATAACTTTCTCCAATAATATCTCCCTAAATCTCTCAATTCAATCCATGAGATCCTCATACCTAATTTCTCTCCTTATCCTCATCTTTCACTCATACGTAAACTTTTATTTATGGTCTACATCATTACAGTTATGCACTTTTATACATTAGACATTATTCATATATCACAAGTATGAATTATTCCTTCATACTCCTCCTTAATGAATACATGTGATCTCTTTAATTGATTTTTGAATTGGTCCAATATTTAGCATCTTATCATGCTTTGTCTTCATCTTTTGTCTGTAGTCTTCTTCATTTTGCAGCTTCAATCTGCTTCTTGTGCATGCATAGTATAAAAATCATATTTTTTGAAGTCCATATAAAGAAGTTACCATCCACCGAAATACATGGGTCGCCAGCCATCGTATTTGTCAGTTCTATAGGAAACTCTTTCCTATACATGGTTCATAAACCATTCTTGAATCTCAAATCTCATACATGTACATGTAACTCCCTGTGCATCATCACCAATCATCATCTTCGGTATGCTTTGGCTTACCCATACATCATGGGTTTTGTTGGATTACCCTCAATCATTATAACAAGTGATTTATGGCTTATCACGAACCATACTATGTCATGACAAGTGGTTTATGCTTACCACAAACAACACATTACATCAAGTGGTTTCTAACTAACCAGAAACATTCAACATACAAACTATGGGGGTACACTTGCCTCTTCACAACTTACATCAACATTGACTCAGGTACATACAACATGCCTCTTAACGGCTTATACCATCATTTATGCATATACAACATACTTCTTTATACAAACATAGGACCAATGTCATCTTTGTTTCCATCATCAAAACAACATTATCAAAGAGGATCTTCAAACTTCGTAGGGATCTCATTCTCTATGCATCTCAAATTATTTAACACATGGTACTACTTAATTACCTTGCTTTGCTTCCTTCTTCATTCTTTGTCTTTGTTGGGCCCGCGATATGGTTAATATAATGATGTTGATTGGTTCCTTTTTGACCAAATGTGTCTATGTATTTTCCTGTTTTGAAGAGTTTTGAAGAGTTTTTGTGTTAAAACTCCATGATTCATACTAGGTATGCATGATTCATGTTTTATGATGGTTTTGAGTGTAATTCAACATGTTTTAACGATTTCAGGAAACTAATTCGCGTTCAGTGTGTCAAAGGGAAAAATCGCAGCTCGTTTTTGCATACGGCACTTCATTGGGTACTCCATCTGACACTCAGTCCGTTACTCCGTCCTACACTAAAACCATGGGCGATTTGGCGGTTATCATATTGATGGCCAGCGATGGGCGAATCAAAGACATGGGTTTTGCTTGTGCTCGTGGCCTCCAGCTACTAGGCTTCTGACATCTCGATTTGGGTTGTTATGCTAGGCGATTATTGGCTCGCCTTGTTTCTAGAAGCCACCGGCAGTTAGGACACATTGAATGCGATTTGTTGTTTTTAGAGAAGGTCGACCCTTCCAGTGGTCGACCTCTTAGCTTGCAAATCTATAAATACCACCTCAGTGGTCAAACAGATAGTGTTAGAGAGAAAAAGACAATTCAACTCTGTTTTGTTATTTTCAGACACATTTTGTTAAGACTGTGTAAAACTGCATTTATTATTTTAATGTTGAATTCGTGTTGTTGAGCTCATGGTTCATCTTTGAAGAGTAGCCACGACTTGCTGGGGGGGGCACCGACAGTCTAGGTGAATATCTAATTAGTTTGCTTGTGAATTGAATAGTGTAGTCGTCATTTTATTTATTTCTTGTACATGAGTTTTCATTATGCTTCTTTAGTGTATAAATTGTTGTTTATAATTTAATTGTTTTAGTTCAGTTTTGCAGGTTATTGTGGAGGCTAGTGTTAATATGCAATGACTTTTTAATTAGTAGGAACTAGCTTTCAAGCTTAGATACTAACCCCTGTGTGTAATTAGATGATAGTTAGATTTTCTATATGCTGAAATAGAATTTAAAACAGAGTTAAAACAAGGTATTTAGTTCATGATTTCTTTGGCAAGGTTTCGGTGGATGGATAGTTGTTAGTTCTAGTTTTCATTTTCAGTTTGCTTATCTAATTGTTGTTTAGTTTTGCTTATCTAGTTGTTAGTTAGTTTGCTCATCTAATTTATTGTCATATGCTGAAATAGAAAATAGGATTTAATTTATGTTTCATGAGCATTTCCTCTTTTGCAATTTGAATTGTTAAAATAGGATTAGTTTAGTTTACTTTATGCAATTTCTTTTTCTAGATCTAGGTTGCAATTTTGATTCGAAGTTGATTATTAAGCTTAGTTTTCAGTTATGAATCTAAGTAGTATGAATTTGCTTATATTAGTGTAGAATGCATTTGAATTTAATAGAATAGTGTTTTTATATTGTTGATGACTAGTGCATAAATTGAATAATCACATGGATATGCAGGATAGTTGATGTTGCTTCTATAATGGCTAAGTTCTCATTGGATTGTCTAATTCACACTTTTCACTTTGCTATCGAAGTCAATATTGAGTTTATCCCTCTTGAGTTATCGTTAACTGTTAATTGTCATCGTGATATCATAAGACACCGGAGACATAACCATCAACATTATATTTGAGTTTCCTTGCTTTTATAGATTAGAGGATAGTTTCCTTGCTTTTTAGAGAATAGTCTTCTTGCTTTGGTAGATTAAAGAATAGTTTCCTTATCGTAGAATAAAGAGTTGTTGTTGATGCTTTGATTTTAGTAGATCAAGATTTCCTTTTATAAATTAGAAGTTATTGTGAAATTTAATTTAAGAATAGAGTTCACTTGTTTATTAGTTTGATTAGTTGTTTATTGGGTAATTTTGATTAGTTTACTTGTTGTAGAAGTTATCATAGGTTAGTTAGTTGTTTGCTTGCTTGTTTACTTGTTTTAATAGGGTAGTTGCTTACTTGTCTATTTTGCTTTGATAGGGTAGTTGCTTGTCTATTTACTTGCTTTCATAGGATAGTTGCTTATTGAATTTGAATAGGTTAATTAAAGTAGTTTGTTGTTGTTATGCTTATTAGGTAGATAGTTTGTTTTTGCTTATTGTCATGATTAATTTAATTTGCTTTAAGTAGGGTTTTCATTTGGTTTCTTAGAACTATCCATCGATCCTTTGTTCAAAGGTTACTTAGGGTACATAGTTTAAGTTTCTTAGTAGGGTTTGATCATTAGTAGTCTTTGCTCGAGTAGATTAGCCCTTCAATATATTGTTTCCTTAGTTAGACTATACTACCTCTAGCCTTTCTGCCTTGGCACATATAGTGCTACAAATCTAAGTTTACTTACCCCGGGTTGACAATTTAATCGAGGGATTTTAGTGTTTTTTAGTGCATATAGAATACCCATCATTTTTGGCGCCGTTGTCGGGGATTTGTCTCAAGGTAGGAAATAGTTAGGAAATAGATCATTACTAAACCTTAGCATTAGTTTAGTGGCTGGGGAACTTTAAGACGAGAGGTAAGAACCTGTGCATCTGCTATAGCAGGTTTCCCCAAACCCAATGTTAGTTTTTCCTTTTGTTTTTGTTTACTTTCATGAATAGACCTAGAGACCCAAAAGGTAGATACGTTAAATCTAAATCAAATCTTTCAACCAAGGTTCCTTCCGACCTTTTTGGGGGAAGGAACATTCCACTCATAAATTCCACAGACCGATACCGAAAAACAGGAACTAGCTCAACCCAAAGAGCTAAAGTAGTCTCTGAAGAGACTAATACAGGGAGCACTATAGAACACAAAATTGAAGCATCAATAATATTGGGACAGGAGGCAAGACCACTTGAGCCTTTCGCAGAACCAAACAATACAACCTTTGTTTTCTTACCACCATCAAGAGATCCTAACTTTGAAGACATCATAGACCCTAAACAGGTGAATACCTTGTTTGGTAGTTCAGCGATTTCGCGTGTCGGGTATATGAGTCAACCCGACTCTCCGTCTTTGGAACTCTTGAAATCTATCACCTCAGATCAACAGTTTGAGACTTCCCGTGACTCAATGGTCCAGATCAATTCTTCGCAAATCAGGATTTCATGTTTCGGCTATTGAAAGGTTGTTCGTCTCCCTCCTCTAATACCTGAAATTGTGAATTCTTTGAACTCCGCTTACGTCGAATCAACGGTTCACAACATTCCACGGTTTCAATGGCTATGATTAAATCATGATTTTACTTTTCGCGAGTTTTCACAGCGCCTACCTCCAACTCCTCGATTTACGAATCAACAAAGCGTTGATCTGTCGCCACATGTTCTGCCTCAATGAATGACCATGATCGTTTCGCGATTTTGAATTTCGCGAACTTCACTCTGAAGGATTTCTCCCGCTCAATCCTCCATACTTGTTCTTCCTTCGAACTTTCAATTTCTGTGCTCCACCTTTGAACGCTTCAACTCTTCAAAACTTAGAAATTTTCTAAGTGTTTCCTTTCGAATCTTAGAACCACTACTCCTCCTGAGCTTCTTGCAAATGAAATTTAAATCTCGCCCTGGCGCACACTTGCACTCTGCATCTTTTCAAAAGACTTTATGATGCCCTCCTGACATACTCTATGCCCAACTTCCTAAGCCTTCAAATTTACAACGAGTTTGCCTCTACGCACACTCCTTGCGCTCAATATGCACACTCTGCATACGAAAGTCCCCCGCTATCTCTTCTGAACTTCGAGTCGAAAAGACTCCCTCACACTCACTCCTTGCACTTAGTATGCAATCCTTGCATAACTTACATAAGAGAAATACTTAGAGACTTATTCAATTATTCATTCTCCATGAACCTCATACATTCACAAAAGACATAATAATAGTCAAATAGTATCAACACTGTACAATTGAATCAATTTTCTCTATTCTATTCATTTCAAAGAAAAAAACATAATTACAGTCGCTATCTCCTACAGACATAGAAAACACAATGAAAAACTTGTCTAAGGACCCAGAGCCTCCTCGTTCTTCTTCCTCCTATCTAAATCTTATCACATTCTACCTTGGCGGTTACCTAGCTAGCTTGATTACATGTAACCTAATGACTAATCATGCAATTATCCTACACCTGTAATATATTACAGTTGTGTAAAGGATTTACAATTGTTTCGTCCTTTCAAACGGTGGCTCGACTTCATAGACAACTAAATTAAATTAACGAAAAAATAAAAAAGATCTCCACACCACTACCAACTTGTTTAAGGTCAGTTTTGGCTCCTTCGATGCGTTGAAGTGTCGACTTCGCTTCCTTTTGATGTGATAGCGATGCTCCTGCATCAGAGAATCTCGAGGACTATATGGAACGATTTGCATACATCTCTTAGAAGTCAAAATACCATGAACTCCCAGAGGATGCAGTTAGGGCTCTTTTTCTTAAGGGAATTTCAGAAGAAAACCTATAGATGCTTAACCTGATGGCATCAGGTGACATCTCTCATAAACCATTTGCTGAAATATGTGAAATGTGTAAGAATTACTCAAAGAGTAGAGCTAAAATAGGAAATAATGTTTGGGACCCTTATAATAGAAACGTAAAACCAGTTAGTTCAGGTGGTATTACAAGAGCAGAGATGGGGAACCTTTTAGAGAACGTCAAGATAGATATCTTAAGCATAATAGATTCCCAGTTGGACACCCTAAAAATTAAAAAGAAACAGGAGGAGGAAAATGCAGCAATGAGCATATATTGTCCAATATGCAGAAGGAATCATTCCTCAAGGGAATTCCCATTAGATAACATTTCAGTTTGTGGCTTCTGCACAGAGGACCACTCAACTGAAAAATGTCCATCATTGCCTGGTTTATTAGCCATCTATAGGAGTGGGGATCCTAGGGAATCCTCTTATGCACCTAGGAGGCCATGGCAGCCTAGGAACCATCCCACATACCTAGATCTACAATCTCAAGTTCCACCCTATCATCAACAACAACAACAGTGGAACTCACCAAGTTGGAAAAACTGGTCTACACAGTACCAACATCCTTGGCTTCAAGGATGGAGAGGAGGGCATAACCAAAGAAACCCTCAAGCTCCACCTGTCCCTATGTCCAACCATCCTTATCCTCGGTTTCCACAAAACACTATGCAACTTCTACCAGGTTTTGTTCCACCACCTTTAGCTCCTATCCCACAACAACAACCGCAACAATATCATAATGCAAGCTCCCAAAGACCAACATTATTACCGGCACAACCAGTGCCCAATCCCAATAATAATTCCACTCAACCTCTTCACAACATTGAGATGCAGGCCTTCCCGACATATGTTATTACTCTTGTTCCACTACAGGATATTCAACTGAGGTCGGGAAAAGTTATGGACAGGTAGAGACCTTCAATAGTCATCCAAGAAGAATAAGATGAGGAAACCCCCAAACAACCTACGAATGACAATAGGTGGGAAGATGATATTATTCCCAAGGACCAAGAACCCAAGCTTCCCCAAAATGAACCTTCACAAATTACGAAGGCCCCTCCTTATCCAAATAGATTAATAATCGATAAACCTACCACCCGACCGGAATTTGACATCTTGAATGAATTAAAGAATATTTGTGTCAAGTTTCCCTTGCTTCAAGCTATTAAGGATATTCCAATCTACAACAAGGTAGTCAAAGAATTGTGTATTAAGAAGCCAGGTAAGAAGCAGAAGGATCCTCCAACAATACATTTGATAGGAGAAGTTTTATGAGTACATATCAGACCAACCTAAGCTAGCAAAATATGTGAACCCAGGAAACCCCGTAGTGACCATAACCATTAATGAGGTCTCCATTGGAAACACTCTCATAGATCTAGGGGCAACCATCAATGTTATGACCGCTACTACCTTGGAGAAATTACAATTAAAACCTCTTCTTAGACCTACCCCAACCATTTTGGAATTAGTAGATAAAACTAGGGTTATACCTGAAGGAATTTTGGATGATATCATAGTTACTTTAGCCTCATGGGAGTACCCAGTAGACTTTCTTGTCATTCACTCAAAGGATCCTACCAAAGGCCATCCCGTCATTTTGGGAAGACCTTGGTTAGCCACAACCAATGCATTTATTGGCTGTAGAGAGGGAGAAATGACCATCTCAAATGGACTCTCTATCCATAAACTCACCATATACCCTCTAGCCTGACCTATCATGGAGAATCTATGGTGGCTTGAATGTCCATACGAGAATGAGGACTGGGAAGAATCCGTATTACCAAGTGACCATGCCTGGGCACTTCAGGAGCACACAATGAAAAATGTCTAAACCAGTTCATTTTTGTTATCACGTGTGTTGATTTTCCACAATCTTTTCCCTAATTTGACTACATGCTTGGGGAAGAATTTCAGGAACAATTGGACCCATCCATTTTGTCTTCAACATATTTTATCTTCGAGATAGATGAGTCTGTCATATCTTATACTATGCCCTACGAGATTAGTCCAGGGAAATTTTTACATATAAACTTCGGGCTAGATGCAGACCAACAAAAACAGTTAGTAAGTATCCTTAAAGAGCAATCAGGGGCATTCGCCTGGGAATAAACTGACATGAAGGGTATACACCCTAACACATGCATCCATCACATATATACCCAGGGGGGAGTAACACCTGTTAGGCAACCCCAGAGAAGGATGCACCCAACACTCAAAGATATAGTAAAAGAGGAGATCCAAAAGCTATTAAACGTCGGATTTATTTATCCCATCTCCGATAGTAAGTGGGTGTCCCCGCTTGTACTGGTTCCAAAGAAAGTGATTGGGAAATGGAGAATTTGTGTTGATTTCCGGGAGCCCACTCTGAAGGATTACTTTCCTCTTCCTTTCATCGACCAAGTTTTGCATACCCTGTCTGGAAAGAAGTATTTCTCCTTTTTAGATGGGTACAACGGGTACAATCAAATTCTCATAGCACCCGAGGATCAGGACAAGACAACCTTTACTTGTCCTTAGGGCACCTATGCCTATAGGGTCTTACCATTTGGATTGTGTAATGCTCCTGCCACATTTCAACGAGCAGTACTAGGGATATTTGTTGATCTTATTCATGATTGTGTGGAAGTATACATGGATGAATTCACAGTTTATGGCAACACTTACCAGGAAGCCTTAGATAACTTAGAAAAAGTCCTTATCAAATGCCAAGAAATGAACCTGTCTCTAAGTCATAAAAAATGTAAAATGTTGTTGACCGAAGGAGTGGTTCTAGAACATCATGTTTCATCTGAAGGGATAAAAGTCGATCCTGCAAAGATTGAGGTCATTGTTAGACTTCCACCCCCCAAGACTCAGAAAGAGGTGAGAAGCTTTCTTGGACATACCGAATACTACTGACGATTTATTGAAAATTTTACAAAGATTGTTGCACCCATGTTTGGATTGTTAATAAAAGATGTTGATTTTGCTTGGACTGAGTAGTGTCAAACTACCTTTGAGACCCTAAAAGCGAAGTTGTCTATGGCACCAGTCCTTAGAAAGCCCAATTGGACTCTCCCATTTCACATATCCATTGATGCCTCCGACACCACAATAGGAGGAGAATTAGGGCAGAAAGAAGACCAACAGTCCTATGCCATTTATTTTGTGAGCAAGAACTTGTCCCATGTCGAGTTAAACTACACAGTTATCGAGAAGAAATTCTTGGCAGTTGTTCATGCGATTAACAAGTTTCGCCACTACATTACAGGTTACGAAGTATTTGTACATATAGATCATTCCGCCATTAGATTTCTCATGAATAAACCCATAAGTAATGGTCGAGTGACTAGGTGGCTCCTGCTATTGCAAGAGTTTAACATCACCGTTCTTGACCGACCTGGAAAGGAGAATTTGGTAGTTGATTTTCTTTCACGAATAAAAAATGAGGATGATGATATTCTCATAGATAATAGTTTCCCAGACGAGCACATTTTTTCCCTCTCTGTAAATACCCTGTGGTTTGCGGATATGGCAAACTATTTGGCTACTAGGAAGTTACCATCTCATTTGTCACCTCATGAAAAGCGTAAAACTATTACACAAAGTGCTAATTACTCTTGGGTTAGCCATGACCTTTTTCGCATAGGTCATGATTTGATTATTCGTAGATGTGTCCGAGAAGACAAGGTACCAAAAATACGACAAAGTTGTCATGATGGACCATGTGGTGGCCATTTTTCTAACAAACGTACAACATATAAGGTGTTACATTCAGATTACTATTGGCCTAGCATTTTCAAAGATGCTGCCAATTATGTGAGGATTTGTGATAGTTGCCAAAGGATAGGAAGACCTACGTCAACTAACGAAATGCCCTTGGGTGCCCAAGTTATGATAGAACCTTTCTAAAATGGGCCCTTGACTTTGTAGGACCAATTTCACCTATGTCCCGTAAGAAGAACTATATTTTGGTTTGTACAGATTATGTCACCAAGTGGCTAGAGGCAAAAGCCCTATTTAGGGCTATAGAAAAATCCGTTGTCGAATTTATCTATGAAGACATCTTTACCTACTTCGGTGTCCCTCGTGAAATTGTTACAAACCAAGGCACTCAATTCACTTTCAAGTTGATGAGAGAGCTAACAGATAAATATGGGATTAAACACTGTAAATCTTCTCCATACCACCCATAAGCTAATGGTCAAGTAGAATCTACAGACAAAGTTCTGGAAGCTATCTTAACTAAGATCGTTCAATTACATCACTGAGATTGGGCTAATAGGCTTCGAGAGGCTTGGTGGGCTTACCGGACCACCTGGAGAAACACCACTGGGCATACCCCTTATGAGCTAGTGTACGGGAAACAAGTACTTCTACCAATAGAATTCCAAGTAAGGACTTTCCGTATTGCCACATAATTGGGATTAAAATTGGATGAGGCTCAGAAACAACGAGCCCTACAATTGAATGAGTTTGATGAGATCAGGAAAGATGTCGTCCAACGAACAATATTAGTCCAAAACCAGAGGAGCAAGTGGCCTGACAAGTTTATTAAAAAGAAACACTTCCAACCTGGTGATTGGGCTTTGTTGTTTGATTCCCTATTTAAAACCTTCAAAGGCAAAC
>ML787369.1:101189-125691 GCA_009831015.1 Picea engelmannii
TTAAACAACCAATTATTTTATACTTAGTCGTAAAATTTAAGAATTTCTATAATTTATCTCATTTGTATGCAAATTCATCAATATAATAAAATTTAATAACAAATTAAATTACAAATACAATGCATAATTCTTGGTAAATACCTGAACCTGATGCTATTATCCTATGTTTGCCCACCGCTTGCTTCCTTCCCGCTTCTGCAAAACACTACCCAAAACCGTCCTCCCTGCCAACTAGGTAGCTCCCTAGCCCCAGGATATCAACGGATATCCTGGCCCTCCGTGCCCAAAACCCCCAGCAACTCTGGTGCACTGTATCAATACCACTCATGAATTTTCACTTCTCTCTGCAATACTCCCAGCTCCCAAAATCCATCCCCAACTCCCGTAGAATACCTCCCGTCAAACTCCTTCCCTTCCTTATCCCTCCTTCACCGACTCTCCTCCCCCCTCATTCATTTCCTTATCTCCCCCTTATTAATTTCTTATCCAATTCTTTAATGCCTTATCCCCCCTTCATTAATATCTTATCCCTTTCTTTAATGCCTTATCTCTTTTCTTTAATATCTTATCCTTCCGCAATTAATAACTTATCCCTTTGTTGTGTACGTGACCTTTTAATTTGATTAAATAACTTATTAATTTATTTTAATACTCATGTTTTTAAATGTAATAAGTAGTTTAATTAATCAATTAATTAGTTAAATTGCAACCATTAGTTAATCAATAATTATTTAATTAGTTTTATTATACCTATCCTGTTTAATTAATACCATATTAAGACGATTAACCCCTAATTAATTTTACTTTATAATTTCTTAAACGTTTATCCAACTAGGGTCGTTACACTTATCAACTTTAATTATGTTATCACACATTTCAATGCTAAAGAGTCATAAATATTTCCTCCATGAACTTGTTTTCATTTAATTCATGAGCAATCAAACTACGGTGGTCAGGGACCAGAATGTGACAACGGACTGGTCTGGAGCCTCTTGTGACAACGCACTGGTCTTGAGCCTCTTGTGACAACGTTGACACGTGTTTACACGATGACTCTTTTAATTTGCACAATGATTGTCATAATAATAGAGCACCAGATATACATAGATCCTTTCTTCTTGAAATGGTGACTTTGACAATGGTTTTCTATGGCTGCTCTCTCAATCCTTTCTTGCAAAACTTCACCCTCACAATATCTTCGCTATGAATATCTGAGTTGTGATTCGCCCTCATGATCTCTCCTGATAGACACACCACTACAAACATTTCACACAACTTGGATAGGAGTGACCTATCAGTCACACAACTTCCTCGGTAACGTATCACTCATCCCACACACGTTCAGATCTCCTGCAACGAGAATATAATCGATCATATACAAAGGAGGTTCTTACATTGAGCATCCAAGCTAAAGTGGCAACAATTTGAGGTGAAGTCTCAAACCCATGCTATGATACCAAATGTTGTCTTTAATAGCCAACAAAAAATACATACAAACATATGTTGAAGCAAGGGACATCAGGAATTATACTCAAGAAACCTCGAAAGGGGAAATTCTATTAATTAAAGCATTCACATGTATCTTTGTATTGTACAATTGGTCCCTTTATATAATGATAGGTGACCATAACAACTATGTCATAATTAGATGATTAGTTCAAACCATATGCATAACTTTCTCCAATAATATCTCCTTAAATCTCTCAACTCAATCCATGAGATCCTCGTACCTAATTTCTTTCCTTATCTTCATATTTCACTCATACGTAGACTTTTATTTATGGTATACATCATTACAATTATGCACACATATACATTTGACATTATTCATATATCACAAGTATGAATTATCTCTTCACGGATTTCAAACTTCTGATGAAGCTTAAAAAATAAAATCCCACACAACTATGAAATGTTCTCTAGGTATTTCTAGTCACAAAATCATAGATTATAAACTATTCAAAAGCGCTTTAGATACTATAATTGACATCTTAAGTTGTTGACATTTCAAGCCAACCACCTATGGTTGTTCCTCAAGACATGTATCTACACCCCCTATATGTTTATATTTTTGGCAATCATGGTTTGTAAAAGACCACCAAAAACATAAGCAAGTTATAAAAGATTGTAAGCTTCCAAAATTGTAGTCGTTTATGCTAACATATTGGCAACACAATTCTATATTTCCTACCACAATCATGATTCAAGTTGTCTTCAATTATGACCTCCCACGAGTAGTGTCAAAGGTTTTAAAAGATGCATGCTCCGATGCATATTTTCATTTCAATTGAACTATAGTATATTCTAATACTCTAAAAAACATATCAATCGAATATAGGTTCAATTTCTCATATTGATCCCACTCACCCATCCCTAGGCAAAATGCACAAGGTGCAAGTTGTAAGAATGGAAATATATAAAATGGTAAACATTAACTGAATGCATAAAACTTTTGAACCCACACCTCTTCAATGGTGGCATTTTGTCCTAAAAATCCAAGGTGCACATACATTTAATGTAGCCTATCGTAAGGCATTCTATGCAAAATCTTGAATAAGCTTTTGTATAAATAAGAGTTGCATGGCAACATAGTCCATACCGAGTTAGTTTGAAAATATATAATGAACAGTGAAACTTAATATAACTAAATGCACACATAATGAATAATCTTTTTCAAAAGATAACTCATATAACAAAGAAGAATAGCATTGTTGTTTATCTATCTCAATATTTCTCAAGTTCGGTCTCAAATTAATTCCATCTCATATATTTATAAATATAAAATGATTTCATAAAATCGAAAACCATTTTACATGTATCCATTACTAAGTTGAAATTTGTTTTACATACCTAAAATTTGGAAGTTTTGAAATTTATTCTACAACGTAATACCCCTATCTTTCTATATAAATAAAAATATTTAATTTTACAATTAAACCATTTACATTTTTCATTGGATATGGCCTAGAATTTGAAATTGATAGCCATCACAACACTATGAAATATAAGTTACGGAGTTTAATCTGAAAAATGGTAGGATGGGTGGTACAGTTGATGCTCCTTGTCATGATCTATGATTCAGTTGATGCTTTGTGTTCGTAGTTAATCTCTCTCTGACAAGGTAGTTGACTATGCATTTGAAAAATAATATTAAGATCATCCCAACTCCATCCCAATATGCCAAAGGAGGGGGGAGGGGAATACAAAATTGGAAAATAAATGATAAAATAACTAAATGTTTAGATTAAGACTATGGATTGCGCGTAAAAATAGGACAATGCCAAAGTGGTGGGAGCTTTGCACATAAAACTTAGTAAAAACAAGTAAAATAAAATAAGCGTTCAATGTACAGTAAAACTTAGTAAAAATATAATAAAATGTGGAGAAATGAGTTGTACAGAGGTAAGATATAATAAAATGTGGAGAAATGAGTTGTGCGGAGATAAGATATAATAAAATGTGGAGAAATGAGTTGTGTGTATGTATGGTTGTGAGGAGGTTAGGATATGTGGGAAGGTGTAAAGTGTGCGAAGATTAGGATGTGTGTGAAATAAGAAGTGTAGAGTTCTCCGCATAAGATATGATTCTTCTGCACAACCTTAAAAATGACAAAGTATAAAATGAATGCAAAATATGAAAAAAAATGACCAAGTATGGAGAATAAGGAGAACAAGGAAAATGATAAGTATGGGGTGTGCAGAGTAACAAAAATGACTAAGTATGGGGCAATAGTATAGAGAGGAGTGAGGTCATTTAGCATAAAACTTATTAAAAACAAGTTAAATAAAGTAAGTGTTCAATGTGGAGTAAAACTTAGAAAAAATATAATAAAATGTGGAGAAATGAGTTGTACGAGCATATGGTTGTGCGGATGTTGGGATGTGCAGGAAGTAACAAGTGTAGAGCACAGGAGATGATCCTTCCGCACAACCTGGAAAATGACCAAGTATGGAGAATTAGTGGTGGAAGCTCCGCAAATAATGAGTTGTGCAAATGTATGGTTGTGCAGAGGTTAGGATGTTTGGGAAGGAATGTAAAGTGTCTGGAGGTTAGGATGTGTAGGAAGTAAGAAGTGTAGAGTTCTCCGCACAAGAGATGATCCTTTCACACAACCTTGAAAATGACTAAGTATGGAGAGTAAGGAGAGCAAGTATAATGACTAAGTATGGGGTATGGAGAGTAACAAAAATGACTAAGTATGGGACACTAGTATAGAGAGGAGTGAGGTCATTTAGCATAAAATTTACTAAGTGTTCAATGTGGATTAAAACTTAGTAAAAATCTAATAAAATATAGACAAATAAGTTGTGTAGAGGTTAGGATGTGCGGGAAGAAGTGTAAAGTGTGTGGAGGGTACGATGTGCGGGAAGTAAGGAGTGTAGAGTTCTCCGCATAAGAGATGATCCTTCTTCACAACCTTGAAAATGACCAAGTATAGAATTTTGTCTATCTCAATATTGCCCAAGTTTGGTCTCAAATTAATTCCATCTCGTATAATTGTAAACATAAAATGATTTCATAAAATATAAAACCATTTTACATATATCCTTTACTAAGTTAAAATTTGTTTTATATACCTAAAATTTGGAAGTTTTGAAATTTATTCTACAACATAATGCCCCTCTCTTTCTATATGAATAAAAATATTTAATTTTACAATTAAACCATCTAAATTTTTCTTTGGATATGGGCTAGAAGTTGGAACCTAGTAGCCATCACAAAACTCTGAAATAACTTTGAAATACAAGTTACATAGTTTCATCTAAAAAATGGTAGGATGGGCGGTACAATCAATGCTCCCTATCATGATATATGATTCAAATCATGCTTTATGTTCACAGTTGATCTCTATCTGACAAGGAAATTGACTATGTATTTGAAAAATAATATTAAAATTATCCCATCTCCATCCCAATATGCCAAAAGAGTGTATGGCCCGCACACTCCATATTAAAAAAGTCATTGGGTCTTTTAATCCTGAAGATATTTTAAACATTTACAAGTTAGAATTAACAAAGGTTAGCTTGAATGAAGAGTTTGTAGAGAAGTTTATAGCAAAAAAAGTAAACTGGGAAGAGATTTAGATGGTCGATTTAAATAGGGAATGGTGTTTTGGTTGTGGAGCCTGATTATCTTCCTGTTTCATAGGCCTTTGTTTTCAGTTGTGTTTATACCCCATGAAGATTGTACACCCTTGAATACTGTACACACCTCCACGCGGGGGGGGGGGGTTGCAGTGGGGGGCTTGCTCCGCCTACGGGGTCCGGGGGCAAGCGGGCCCTCGAAGGAAAAATTACCATGTAAATGTATATTGTAATTTCATAGTAAATCTGGACCGTTCATTATAAGGTCACAGATCTGGCGGTAGAAGTTATCTTAGGGTTTTTTGCCCTAGAAGGCAAACCTCTTTTATGAGGGAATTGTATTATGGTTGTGTATCATTGTGAATATTGTATTCTGAGAGAGGAGACTGTGAGAGAAAGAAGAGGAAGTTATAGTGGGTGTGTTGTAGGTTGTATCCCTTCATTTGTTGGATAATAAAAAGGAAGGACTTGGCAATTTCTCTGGTGGACGTAGCCCACACTGGGTCAACCACGTATATCTGTGTCTCTATTGTATTGTGTATCTTTTGTGTTTTATTTCCACATTTGTTTTTATTTTATTGCTCTGCGATCCTGTTTTTCTAACAACTGGTATCAGAGCGAAAGGTAACTCGTAGGAAAAGAGGGTTCCTAGTTCGAGTGGGAGCAATGACGGAAGATGGAAAGTTTAGGGTCGAGAAACTTAATAACCAAAGCTACCAGTTATGGAATATCCAAATGGAAGATTATTTATATCAGAAGGATCTATTCTTACCATTGGGTGGAATAGCAAAGAAGTCGATGGCCGTGAAGGACGAAGAATGGGGGGTCCTTGACAAAAAGGCACTAGGGACGATACGGTTGAGCCTGGCAGTGTCGGTGGCTTTCAATATTTCGAAAGAAAAGACAACAAGAATGATGGACACAATGGCTAAACTGTATGAAAAACCCTTGGTGTTCAATAAGGTATTTCTAATGAATAGATTATTTATTATGAAGATGTGAGAAGGTGGGTCTGTTATAGATCATTTAAATGAATTTAATATGGTTAGTAATCAGCTAAGTTTTGTAAAAGTGGACTTTGATGATGAGGTCGAGGCTCTTCTAATCTTGTGCTCATTTCCAGAAAGTTGGAACGGCTTGTTCATGGATGTAAGTAACTCTGTCTCTGGTTCAAACACTTTAAAATTTGATGATGTTGTCGGTGTTATCCTTAGCGAAGAAATGTGACAGGAAAGCATAGGTGAGACATCAAGTAATGTGTTAAACATGGAGAACAGGGGGAGACAAAAGGATAGAGGAAAGGGCTCAGGGAACCGCGAGAATTCTAGGAAGGGCAGATCCAAATCCAGACTGGGAAAGATAGAGTGATTGAATTGTGGGAAGAAAGAAGATCTGAAGAAAGACTGCGAAGGACAACAAGAGAAAAATCAGGAAGCAAATGTAACAGGTGTTGTGTTACAAGATGATTTGATTCTTTCTGTAGATAATATTTCTGAGTCTTGGGTAGTAAATTCAAGGGCTTCATTTTATGCCACACCCCATAGGAAATATTTTCTAGATTATGTTTAAGGTGATTTTGGACAGGTTCATTTGGGTGATGATGCACCATGCAAAATTGTTGGAATGGGAAAGGTAAAAATAAAGCAAAGGAATGGAAACCAATGGTTGTTGAAAGATGTAAGACATGTTCCATATGTAAGGAAAAATCTAATTTCAACAGGGCACTTAGCAAGTGCAGTTTGTATATGCATATTTATAGATAAGGTGTGGAAGGTCACCAAAGGATCACTAGTGATAGCAAAAGGAGAGAAGGCAGGTACATTGTATTTATGTACTGGTAATATTGACTCTTCTATCTCTTTAGCTTCTACATGAGTGGATACAACACTATGACATCATAGGCTTGGACACATGAGTGAGAAGGGGATGCATATACTTCACAAAAGAAATTTGTTGCCATACCTTAAACAAATTGATTTGGATTTCTGTGAGCATTGTGTTTATGGAAAACATAAGAGAGTCAGATTTCTTAGAGTTGAAAAAGAAAGGAAGAGTGAAAAGTTAGAGCTTGTGCATACAGATGTATGGGGACCAACTCAAGTATCATCTCTTGGTGGCTCTCGTTATTATGTTACTTTTATTGATGATGCAACTAGAAAAACTTGGGTTTATTGCATTCGAAAAAAAAGTCTGATGTTTTTGATATTGAGAATGAGACAGAAAAAAAGGTTGAAGTGTCTCACATCAGACAATGGAGGTGAATATTGTAGTAAGGAGTTTGATGATTATTGTTCATACCATGGGATTCATAGAGAGAAGACAGTTCCAGGAACACCACAAGAAAATGGTGTGTCAGAAAGGATGAACATGACAATCATGGAGCATTCAAGGAGTATGAGATTGCATGTTGTTTTGCCCTTACATTTATGGGAAAGTGTTGTAGATATTGTTTTTTACTTAATAAACATAGGACCTTCAAGTTCTTTTGATGGTGGAATTCCAAAGGAGGCATGGATTGGTAAAAATGTAAACTGTTATTTTTTGAAGACTTTCGGTTGTGAAGCATTTGTCCATATTGATAAAGAAATAGAAGAAAGTTTTAGGGAAAATCCAATAAGTGTACCTTTATTGGATACAGTGTTAATTTTTTTGGTTATCGCTTATGGGATTATGAAAACCATTAGGAGTAGTGATTTCATATTCAATGAGAATGTCATGTACAAAGATCAATTGTATGGAAAGAAGCAGGAAAAAGAAAAACCAGACTACACAGTGCTTGTTGAGATCACTGATTTTTTTTTCCCAAAGGTACCAGAAAATCAAAATGTACAACAATAGGAGCAACGAGTACCTCAAACTCCTCCAAGTGTTGTTAGAAGATCTACTAGGTTAAGTAGAGCCCTGAACGATACTCTCCTTAATTATATTATTTATTGTTGACTGATTCTTGTGAACCAAATGTTTTGAAGAGGCAATGCGGGCAGACACTAAAAAGAAGTGGGAGCAAGGCATGAAAGAGGAAATGGATTCCTTGGTAAATAACCAGACTTGGGATTTGGTTCAGTTGCCTGCAGGAAAAAGAGCATTGCAGAATAAATGAGTTTATAAGTTGAAGGAAGAAGATGGAGGCAAAAAGCGGTACAACGCTAGACTTGTTGTAAAGGGGTTTGCACAAAAGAAAGGTATAGATTTTGATGAAACATTTTCTTTTGTGGTTAAAATGACTTCAATTAGGACTATTTTAAATCTTTTGGCAGTAGAAGATTTACATCTTGAACAATTATATGTAAAAACAACTTTTCTCCATGAGGATTTGGAGGAAGATATTTATGTGTAACAACCATAGGGGTATGAGGTAAAAGGGAAGGAAAATTTGGTATGCAGGTTGAAGAAGAGCTTGTATGGCCTAAAGCAAGCTCCAAGGCAGTGGTATTTGAAGTTTGACAGGTTTATGACAGAACAAGGTTCTAGTAGATGTCATTGTGATCATTGTGTTTATTTAAAAAAACTAGAAAATTGAAGTTATATTATCTTGCTATTGTATGTAGATGAAATTCTTGTTGTAGGGTCTAATATGCAGAATATAAATGTGCTCAAGAAGAAATTAGCTAATTCATTTACAATGAAGGATTTGAGTGCTGCAAAGAAAATCCTTGGTATGAGAATAACAAGAGATAGGAAAAATCACAATTTGACATTGTCTCAGGGTGAATACATAGAGAAGGTGTTGGAGAGGTTTAGAATGCAGAATGCAAAACCAATTAGTACACCTTTGGCCAGCCATTTCAAATTAACCAAAGAAATGTGTCCCAAGACAGAGGATGAGATAGAATACATGTCCAGAGTCCCTTATTCATCAACAATTGGCAACATGATGTAGGCAATGGTTTGCACAAGACCAGATATTGCACATGTAGTGGGAGTTGTGAGTAGGTATATGAACAATCTAGATAAAGAACATTGGGAGGCAGTAAATGTGATGTCTCGTTTCCAAGAGTAGGCCAACAGGGAGTGACTTAGTAGTCTATGTGTTCCCATAGACTATAGTCAGGCACAAATAGGGAACAAGATGGAGAAATAAGGAGGAATTGATTGATAAACGATGAATTAAAACAAAATACTTAGGAAAAGTCACTTAAGCCTAAGTCAATGAAGAATTAGAATGAAAAAGTGCTAAAGGGGAACTTAATTAATTAATATTTCACATTATGAGGAAAAGCGTCCAGCTTAAGTGAGGCCAATGGTGAATTAGATTGAGAAAGGTACAAAGGGAGGAATTTGACCTAATTCCTCATTATGCATTGTTATGATTTGATGTTGAGAGTTCCCAGAGGAGGAAGAGAGTCGACCATATTGTTTTGTGGATTTCTGGAGAAAGCCACCACCATTGATCGGTTTCGGTGTTGAGATACACACCCTAGCCCATCAGAGATACCATCTAGGTATTTCACTGTACTTTTCAGGAGTATCCATATCAAAGTGTGCAGCTCAGCCAGTGAGGACGCAAGTCAGTTTGAGGGTTTGGAGAGTTGCGCAAAATCCGAGTCCAGATTGCAGTTTCCTTCCAACCCATTTGAGATCCAACCAGGACGCTTCTATTGAGCCATATATAGTCAGATTCTGACAGTGGAATCTTTCATATCGCCTCATCCAACCATTTAGGGCGCAACTCTTCCAGACATACATTTGGGGTTGCATGCAGAGTATCAGAGCAGATCCAGGAAAATCCTTCTGACCTAGTTCTGCATTTGGCGAGACGATCGTTTTGAGCCATATAGTATTAGATTATGTTGGTGGAATCCTTTGGGGTGCATCCAGTGTCCCATGAGGTGCATAAACCCCCCAGGGGTCCAAATCTAGTGCCTCAGAGACCAGATCCGAGATTCAGCACTCATCCATTTCAGTCTAGAGGCCAGGGCACTCCTATTGGAGCAGTTTCCAGTGCATTCTGACAGTCTATTCTTTCGAACGAGTTTTCCAGCTGGTAGTGGTTACCGTACTTCTCCAGAATCACATATTTTTGTCGATCTATCCGTGCATGCATCAAATCTGCTATCAGCTTTTGATCACGTGTATTTTTATGCTATTTGCTTGTATTTCAGAGATGATCCATGAGATCTAGCTGATGTTTATATTCTATATTTCCAGTAGGCTATTGTATTTCCATGCTTGAACCGTATAATACATGATGTTGGGTAGTTGATATTCTTTACTTATGCATGTGTCCTTTATATGTTGTTGAAACCATAAATATGCAACATGCACATGAAATAACCCACATGCACATGCAATAACCATCAAGATCTCAAATATACAACTGAAACGCATCCAGAAACCCCCCAATGTATCAGATCTGCAAGATATAACAATAGATCAATAACAAATATCTTCACCAGTGGGATCAAGGATATTTCAGTAAAGTGGATTCTCAAGTATTTGAAAGGTAATGCTACTCATGCATTATATTTTGGAGGTTTAGACACTGTTCTATAGGGATATGTTGATTCAGATATGGCAGGTGATAAAGATAGCGGGAGGAGCACCACAGGGTATGTTTTTACTGTAGGTGGAACAACAAGAAGTTGGATTTCAAAACTGCAAAAGGTTATTTCACTTTCAACAATAGAGGCAAAGTATGTTGTTGCTACAGAGGCTAATAAAGAGATGATTTGGTTACAAAGGTTTATGGAGGAATTGGGAAAGAAGCAAGATAATAGCATGTTGTACTATGACAATGAGAGTGTCATTCATCTTGCAAAGAAATCAACCTTCCATTCGAAGACTAAACATTTACAACGCATGTACCATTTCATACGATCTGTCTAGGAAGATGGACATTTGAAGTTGGAAAAGATACACACTATCCAGAATCTTGCAGACATGTTAACAAAGGGAGTAACCAAGGAGAAACTTGTCAGTGTTTCATGGAAACCTGCATAAGAGATCTAGCTAAAGCAAGTATAAACAAATCTTCTCAAGAAAGGAAGAGAGATTCAATAGGGAAGAATGAGAAAATATATTCACACTACTCCAATGAGTTGATGATTAATACATAGATCATGATCAATATGATACAATGAATGAGTGGAATACACTCATATATAGGGAAAAACATTCCATAATTAAGAAAAGCAATCAAACAGTTAGCTTTCCTTAGGAATGCATGCATGCATAATAGTGATGGTAAAAATAGAAAGTCTAAAATAGAACTATTTAGTTAACTCTCACTGAACTAGTGTGTTGAAAATAGAAATTTCTCCAACACCCCCCCTGAACAACACTATGGAGTAAAAAATGAGTCCCGACTACTAGGCCATTTTAGGTACTCATGTACAATGCAACTAATGAACAATGAATAAAAGTGATGAAAGAGGGAAAACCGCGTGGGAACAAAAGCCCCCCTCAAAAGATAATGTATCAAAAGAAGAAAATAACAGKTGTTAGACAACTGTGTTCTTCACTGCAAGACGATCACGTAAAGTCTGAAACTTCTTCTCACTGAAAGTCTTCGTGAAGATGTAGAAATATTTATGGATCTAATGAAGCCCTTTGGCAACTTGTCGGGCCTTTTACCTCTTGATCCTGTGGACCCATCTGCACTTGAAAATATTCCTTTCTGGTGCAAGTGGAACCAGATTCCAAGTCTAGTTCTGTAGGAGTGAGTCATACTCCTTCTGCATGGATGCTTGCCATAATGGATTTACCACAACCCTATTGTAGTTATGTGGATAAGTAGATTGAACCATATAGCAATGCATGGACATCGCATGTTCTATAGATGAAAGTACATGAGAAGGCTCCTCATGCTGAGATCGAGTCATCCTCGAATCCAATGGATTCCCTGCAAGGTTGCTTGTTACCTGAAGTGTGGTCTGTGCCTTCTTGGGCGTCTGCTGAAGTTTCAACGTTGGTTGTACTACTTGCTTATTTCCATGTACATAATCTAAGTGTATGGAATCATCTCTTATGTCTGAAACTGATGGAAGCACAAGAGTATATGCATGTTGCAGTGGAGGTGCATGCAAAGTATTATCCTTATGTGTAAGTAGAATAGAGGAGTCAACATCAGAAAACTTAGTGAATTTATACAACCTTGACTTGTGATCCACCTCACCAATTGAAATGATGGAATTGTCATGCATGTCAATTACTGAAACTAAATCTGATGTAAATTCAACCTTTTTACTTTTCTGAGTGATCTGATAAACTGAGAGCAAATTCATAGAAAACTTTGGAACATGTAGAACATTCTCAAAACTGCCATTATGGAGTTCCACTCTCCCTTCTCATGCTACTGCTACTGGAGTATCATCCCCCATGAGAATAGGGGGTCTTGAGCATGGACTCAAAGAAGAGAAAACTTCATCTTTCGTTGCCATATGATGGGATGCACCAGAATCTATAATCCATGAATCATACGAGGAATCAATTGCAACTAGAGCATGATGATTACCTTTCTTAGGAGCAAGATCTTCTTCCATCCGCTTCTTGACTCCCTCTAGAATGAAGTTTCCAAGGTTGTTCTGTTGAAGTGCATGTGCCATAAGATCGATATGTTTCTTCATGCATGTGGATTCTTCATGATTTGTTTTATTGCAATAAGTGCACTGCTTTCCCTTCTTCTTCTTCTTCTTCGAATCTGAAGAGTTTTTGGAACCTGAAGAATCATTGAAGGGTTTGGAATATCCATCCTTCCCATTCTGTTTGGATGACCCTTTTCCATCATGCATGGTGAGTGCATGCACTTTGGAATATTTCATGAGGCCCATCTGTATGAGTTTTGTCTGCTCTTGTGTAAGAGACTCAATGAACCGAGCCAACGTAGGCATTTTCCAATTTTTTCCAAAAAGACATCTGCCAGAATGGAAATTGGAGACATATACAACGTATTCTGGTCCTAGCTTGGCCAATATTGTTAGAATAAGTTGTTTCTCTTGTGTAGACTTATCAATACCACATTCACCCAAGGTCAATAACAAAGATTTAAATTTAGTAAAAAAATCTTGTATATTATCAAAACTTTTAGGGTCTAAGGTATTCAACTCTACCTCAAGCATATGACCTCGCATCTCATCCTACTTTCCAAAGAGTCCTTCCAAGGTGGTCCAGATCTCGTTTGGAGTCTTGCATGTAGCAACATGAAACCATAAATCAGTGGAGATTAACTCAAGAAGTAGTATTGTGGCCTCATCCTTACGGTTCGCCCATATCATCTTCTCAATCATTGATGTAGGTTCTGTTTCCGTCGCCATCGTCAAATTATACAATCCTTTTCTTCTGAGTTGGAATTCTGCCTTGGGATTCCAATCAAAATAATTGTATGGTGTGAGGATTACCACCAAGTTTGACTGTAAAAAAGTTTTCCTATCCATCTCTCCCACTGTTTCTAAGAACCCCTAAAAATTTACTCTCAATCTGCAAGTGAAAAATTAAGAAATCACGGCGGAAATGACACTTTAAGTGAAAATTCGTATCAGTTTCAAGATATGATCTTGTGACTTACTTTCTGAGCAGATGGTGAGGAATCTCTCCAAACGGTTGAAAACCCACTTCCAAAATGGGTCGATTTATTTCTCAGGCAGGTCGTTTCCTCAAAAACTTAATATTTTGGGGATCAATCACTATAGAAAGGTACGGCCACAGATTCGTATCAGTTTCAGGAGGCTATCTTGCAGCTTACTTTCTGAGCAAACAGTGAAGAATATCACCAAACGGTTGAAAAACCACTTCCAAAATGGACCGATTTACTTTCCTTGTGGGCCGTTTCCTAAAAAATGTAATATTCTAGGAGGAATAACTGTTGAAAGGTATGACCACGGATTTAGCTCGCCGAAACCCCGATTTTCCTTATTCTTTGGCTTGTTTGGCTTGCTCCAAGCAACATAGCTCTGATACCATGTCAATGTTTCATGCAAACCTACACAGGAGATCTAGCTAAAGCAAGTACAAACAAAGCTTATCAAGAAAGGAAGAGAGATTCAATATGGAAGAATGAGAAAATATATTCAGACTACTCTAATGAGCTGATGATTGATACATAGATCACGATCAATATGATACAATGAATGAGTGGAATACACTCATATATAGGGCAAAACATTTCATAATTAAGAAAAGCAATCAAACAATTAGCTTTCCTTAGGAATGCGTGCATGCATAACAATTATGGTAAAAATAGAAAGTCTAAAATAGAACTATTTAGTTAACTCCCACTGAACTAGTGTGTTGAAAATAGAAATTTCTCCAACAAAACTGAGTTTCTGCTTAGTTTCAGTAAGTCTTCAAGCATGAAGGTGAAGATGAGAAATTTTCCAAGTCCAAGGTGGAGTATAGTCCAGCAAGTACAACAATAATGGAGTTGTTATGACCAGTCTCCAAGTGGGAGATTGTTGGTTGTGGAGCCTAATAATCTTTTTGTTTCATGGGCCTTTGTTTTCAATTGTGTTTATACCCCATGAAGATTGTACACCCCAGAATATTGTACACCCCTCCATGCAAAGGGGGGGGGGGGGGCTTTCCCCCCTGTGGGGTCTGGGGGCAAGCGGGCCCCCAAATGACAAATTGCCTTGTAAATGTATATTGTAATTTCATAGTAAATCTGGACTGTTCATTATAAGCTCGCAGATCTAACGACATAAGTTATGTTAGGATTTTTTCCCTGGAAGGCAAACCTCTTTTATAAGGGAATTGTATTGTGGCTATGTATCATTGCGAATATTGTATTCTGAGAGAGGAGACTGTGAGAGAAAGAAGAGGAAGTTACAACGGGTGTGTTGTAGGTTGTATCCCTTCATTTGATGGATAATAAAAAGGAAGGACCTGACAATTTCTCTGGTGGACGTAGCCCACACTAGGTGAACCACGTATATCTGTGTCTCTATTGTATTATGTATCTTCTATTTTGTTGACGATTAAAAACGTCAACGTAATTTCGCACACAAAGTGTTGCTAAAGCCTATTATTATATAAGACTAAATAATGGTAGTAGGTGGGACCCCCTTGAGCTTTGAAGATCATATCTGTTCATTTTCAATGTTATGATGATGTGCTACAAAGGTTCACATGGTTGATGAGAATATGGTTGTCATTGATATGAGTTAATCTTTGGGATGTTGTTCCTTCATGATACTACAACCTACTTTTCATTTATGGTATTCGTTCTTCTCGCACCTGCACAACAAATATGTTAGTGAAAATTGCAAAAAGGCATTTTGAGAAAAAAAACAAAATACTATATCTGATGCAAAAGAGACCTAGCTCTGCAATACTACATGCATGAAGTGTTTATTGATAGTGGTTAACTCCTAACTAACAAGGTAATGGCTATGAAAAATTGTTAAGTTACATTTTATATGCATAGGGTGGAAATTTTAGTGGCGCATTTTGGCAAGGAGATAATACAATGGTTATGCATCGGTTGATGCAATCGGTAGCTGATGTGCATATGTTATAAACCTTGGTGGATCATGGAAGTAATGGCTTTACATTTTTATGGTGATTATGTTGTTAGTGATGATTCTATTGCATAGTTGTCGAGCGATTTATTTGAGTTATGACATGGGTGGCACATTTCGCAAAGTAACGATGCAAATGGTTAAATTGTGGAACTTGGATTATGTTATGGTTTAAATGTGTTGATATTCTCAATGCATTGGTTGATTAACGGTGTTAATGGGGGCTCATTGGCATGTACTATGGAGTAAATGTGATATGGGTGGAGGCAACGTGCATTTACTGCACGTCACCTTTACCCTTCTATTGGTTGCCACCCTAATAGGACTATTGTTTGATCTGGTTGTTGTGTTCACACCCCAGATTTTTAGCAGGGCGAAATTGCTCGACCACCTCTCGTCTTAAGTTTTTCGATTAACAAGTATGTCTCTTTTGTCCATTCTTGACTTCACTCTAGTTATGAAATGTTTTTGGCTCAGTTGTATGGGTTTGTGTTTGTCCTGAGTACTGCAACTATGTGGAATTTTGGTTTTGAATGCAAAATGGATGGTTCTGCTTACAATTGTTTGAGTTCATCAGAGTTGGTGGTCTTCTTGGGTGATAGCTCTTTCTTACCACCGTGTTTGTTAAAAGGTTTTTTAAATCATGGTTGGATGGTTGTCTTCACGATTCTTGGGTTTAACTGGAGCTTTGTTTTCTTGTTCGACCCTGTCAAGAACTGTCTCGCATTCACAAGCGTCATAGTCCTCCTTGTGTGTACACCTTTAGCCTCGAAGTTTCACTATGGTTGGTGCCTTTCCTCTTGTGATGGCTACTTTGCAAACTCGTAACCCTCGAGACTGGAGCCGCATAGTGAGTTTGTCGAGCTTGTTAAATTGTTCCCGATTATTGTGGTCTATTACTTCGAATGTGGGCTCACCCGTTGGTCGTATAGCGGTCGTGTTCGTATAGCCTTTCGTCACTGCCTCTGTGATAATAGCACGAGCTTTGCATTGCAATTTACACTTCTAAAAGTTCATAGTTACCAGCTTGATGTCAAAGAACTCAGTTGTTTTTAATGGAAGGGCCTCTGCCTGTTTTGTCAAAGAACTTCTTGTGTTAGCTTAACTAATAAGTTGGTTCAACTACTTCAACAAATTCTAACTTGTTAAAAGCCTAAGTAAGGGGAGGAACAAGGGAGGATAGAAGCAGAAAGCATGTGTTTTCTCTTTGAGTTGATGTTGAGATAGTTCAGTTTTCATTCATTCATAGATTCATCATAGCCTAATTCTCTTTTGTGATAGCAGGGTCTTATTGTAGACAACAATATTTGGGGCTGAATCAAATCATTCAGACACTTGTTCTTCAGAGGTGTTGATCTATCTTTGATACTCTGTGTAGAACTATCTGTTTGTGAATTAATTTTCATGACTGATAAAGGCTATTGTGCAGAGTCGAGTGGGCATCAATCTGTGGCAAGCTGATCCAGCTTTTAGAGTTCAGTTTTGGTTTTCTGTCAAAGGTCCTTTTGTATGTTCCATCGGGGATTTCTAAGTTTGACTTTGGTCCAAGATTTCTGTGTGAATTTTTGTAAAAACAATGACTCTTTGCTGAATTGGAATGAAATAAAAGATTGCTTTATGTGTCATATATCTTGAGTATCATCTTGGTGTCTTTACTTCTGTTCATACATTTATTTCAACAATTGATATGTTCAGTAAAATACATAAAAAGAGAATTTATAGCAAGCTTTTTGTTGACAAAAGACTAGCTTAAGCACTTGTAATTAATACTTGTGAGTTAGGATATATATTTTGTTGGATATAAACAATATAGTGCGATATTCCCGTCTACTTTACTTTATCCAAGTAAAGTCTGAAAATTCTTGAGTAAGATCAATTCATATATTTTCCTCAACATTTATTTGGCGACCATACTGGGAGATCTTCGATATCTCTCCGGTTAAAATTTATACTCGATTTTCATCGATACATCTTTCTTTTTTTGTTTTTGATTCTTTGGTTGTTTTGCTATTCATGACTATTCCTGCTGCAAGATAGCCCAATCTTGCGCTCGATCTCCAAGATCAGACCAACATTGCTTTGAACCTGTTTCATACTATTTTAGACACTGCTAGGACCCGTGCCGAGCTTAATCATTCTTGGGCAGCAATTGAAAGGGATATTAGTGTTCAAGAACAATTTGAAGCCAGACTTAGGCAACCTAGAAATCAACAGTAACCTTTTGTTTCTTTAGTTTTGGCCCTTCTTTCATGTCCTTAGATTCTCATGCTTCTAGGAGAAGAAGAGGCTTGTCACCTGAAATCAATCCCATTGTTGAAATAGGAAGGAGAAACGTTGTGTTATCCACCCAACAAAGTGCTCTAAGGATAACTTTATCTGACTTGTCCAACTCATCCTTCTTTCCCTCATCTATCATCCACAAGATGGCATCTAGCGATGGCTTTGGTGGCACTGGAAGTGCTCCATCTTCCCAATCTTCATCGTCATCGGTGATTGGTAGCTTGTACAACCACCATATCCTCGTCCAATCTACTACAAACCCCATCAAAGTCATTAAAAAGTACAGACTTTTTCAATTCGAAGAAGATGCCACAACCACACCATGGCATGTGTCCTCCCCTCTTAACCTAGCACCTACTACTCACCCACTTCTGAAGTTTAAAGAGCATCTGCCTAAGTTTTCAGAAAATAACACTGTCAGTACCAATGAACACCTAGTGGCATTTTCTAATGCTTTTCATAACATAGGGGCTAACGACAATGACACTTGCATGCGCTTGTTCGTAAATTCCTTGGAAGGAAAGGCTGCAGCCGACTTTTTGACCTTCCTCCTAAGATCCTGTCTACTTGGGAGGAGTTGATTTATTGGTTTCGATCCACTTACGAGCAATCCAAAAACCCCGCTGAGAAGTTAAGGGAGTACAACAACGTCACTTACAAAGATGGTGAGACCATCAGGTCCTTCAACTTGTGTTTCACCGAGTTGTATAATCAAATTCCCGAGCTTATCCGCCCTCAGAGCCAAGCCGCTTTCATGCATTACGACAATGCATTGACTTCTCCTTACCGTCATAGGCTTGAGGAAAAAGTCGTTGACAATATCGTCTCTGCCCTGCATACTTTCTCAGAGTACGAAGAACAACTTGAATGAATTGGTCTATCCCAGGGAGAATCAGTTAGACAGACAGACATGTCCGCTCTCTTAAAGATATTACAAGATATGAACAATCGTATGATAGCATTCGAACGAAAGAGTATTGTCTCCCCTCTCACCCCTGGAGCTTCATCCTCTTCAGCCCCTCCTTTTAGAATTTCGGTTGAAAACAATTTTCATCCCAAGGCTATCCTGCCTCAAAGTTGGTGTAACTTTTGCAAGGAACACCATGAAGAAATCACATGTGAGGTAATGAAGAGTGCCAGAGACAAGATCTTTGGTAAAAGACCGGAAGCTACTATCGTTGTCCTAGATTTTGCCGAACTAGAAGATGTCATTGCTATCAATAACATAAACAAAGCCTATGCCCCAAAAGGCAAGTTTGACTCTCCTCACAATTATTCTAGTTCGAGCTCATCCTCAACCGTTGCTACACCCCAGGTTCCCAAAATTCCTGAGAGTCAAGGAATCACTCCTCCTCCCCCCTCTTCCAAATACAATATCCTGAATCAATTGGCCAACATCAAGGCAGATGCAACCCTCCTAGACATGGTTGTCATCCCTGAACACCAGATGCATCTGAAACAATTCATGGAAGGAAAAGCTTCTGTTGTAGCCAATATTTACGAAGAGGTAGACGAAGAGGATTCTTCTGTAAATAAAGTAGGTGTACATAATTTTAGATACCCTGTAAAAAAAAACCCCTTCTATATTTCTGTAAAGATCATGGATAAAATTGCCCATTGTTGCCTCGTTGATAGCGGTTCGGGCCCAAGTGTGATGTCGAAGATTATTATGGAAGATCTAGGCTTGTCTTGTACAAACGAAAATGCCAGAAGCATGCTCTCCTATAATAGTCTACAACAAACAACCATAGGCGAGATTAAGGATGTAACCTTGGTTTTATGTGCTCATCCTGAGATAAGGACAACCCTCAACATCCAAGTGATTGATATGCCTGTAAGCAATTATTCAATTATCTTGGGGAGAGATTGGCAAGCCCTAACAGGTGGATACCTCTCACTCGACGGGACACATTTATCCGTTCCTCGGAATGGAAAGAATATCATCTTCCTTAGAGAAGGAAGAATTTCACCCTACATAGAGAGTGTTCCGCAATCTAGCGTAAACTATATCGAAGAACACCTAGGAGTGTATTCCATATTCGTTGAAGAGGATAATATTCCTTTGGAAATAATTGATTTAGAGGGTGAATTATGGCGTATGCACTTCGATGGTTCACACTCAAATGAGGGTAACGGGGCTGGTATTATCTTGGTTTCCTTTGCAGGAAAGATTCATAATCTGTCATACAGGTTGGAGTTTGCTTGCTCAAACAATGCCTCTGAATTCGAAGCTTTGTTGTTAGGCATTGAGAACGCCCTTAATCTTGGTTGTGGTCACCTTTCAGTTTTCGGAAATTCTGAGCTTGTTGTGAACCTGATACATAAGACATGATCTCCTAGCAAAAATATGATGGAACAATATTCCCAAACTGTTTGGGCACTTGTCTCTAACCTCCTATCTTTTAACATCACTCATGTTAGGAAGGAGTTGAATTCAATAGTTGATCGATTAGATGCCTTCGCAACCTCTCCTACTCAACAACTCTTGCCTCACTGGCCTAATTGTTCTTTCCAATCTCTGCATCGTGCATACATTTCTGAGAATGAAGAATTCTGGAAGGCCATCCCTAACAATGAAAGCAATTGTGTTGTCATTCAAAATGAACCCATCGAGCTGGAGGAGATTATATCTGTAGAAAAGAATAAAATTCCTGAAGGCTTGACTCCTCTCGAGGGTTCATTTTCCTTGAGTGTTGTAGGAAACAAAGAAAAAGAAGAAGAAGAGGCATTACAGCTGAAGGTGGTTGAAGCCATCTCCATGAAAATTACGACACCTGGATCTTCAACAAACATTGAAATAAATGTCCAGGGTTCTGATAAAGAAGAGATGAGGTCTGCTAAGTTACTTGGTGGATTTCAAAAGGTTTTTGCTTGGTTTAATGTGCATATTCGTGGTTTTGATCCAGTTCTTATTCAACATACCATGAAAGAAGCTAGGCAAAAACAAAGACTTGTTAACTCTGCACTGAAAGCAACCTTTCGTAGGGAGTCGAGGAGTTTCTCAAGGACTAAAATATTTTTTTTAGTCCACCCTAAATGGGTTTCCAAATGGGAACCTTCTTCAAAGACCATTGATAATATTAGAACCTGCATTAGTCTTCGAACTTCCAGGAAATAAATTATGAGAAATCCTCTCCCCCTTCTCAGCATGAAAAGATTTCTGCAACAAGTTGTAGAGTTACACTATGAGCCCTTACTTGACAGTTTGTATGGTTACAATAAAACCAAGGTAAATGGGGAAAATATTCACAAAACCATTTTTATTACAAATTACAGTACTATGTCTTACAACGGCCTGCCTTTTGTCTTACTTGATACCAATATCGTCTTAAAAGGTCCTATACACACAAATTTTGATGAATTGGTCAGTCTCCATGTTTATCTTGATGATTTAATCGTATGCATTGAAAGGCTGATAGTTATGTTAGAGTGTCAATTGTTGGGTCATTTCCAGATTACTCTTGTCTTGGACACTAACTCGGAAATTTTAGAGGAATTACAGAGATAATGATTTTCTCATAGCACTAACAGTCCTCGCTTGAAGTATTGCGAGGGACCAGCGTGAAAAGTTTTTTTTTGCTGATTGGATCTTTCTGTATACTAGTAGGTTAGCTTTGTTTTCAATTTTTTGTGCTTCCTTTTTCTACCTTACGACACTTTAACTTCTGCTTTCTAAATTGATTTTTCATTTTCTTGCTAGATTTTGTTTATGTATTTTACTGGTGTTGTTTTATTTTATGCATTATTACTTCTGTGGCAAATTTTTGTCTTTATCATTTTTTAAGTGTTTGGTCAAGCTAGAATATTGGATCAGTTCTACCACAGTGACACCCCTGCAAAAGCATTGTTATTCGATGACGATCGATCTTAGACAATTGTTATAATCTCTCCTCTGAAGGGCCTTTGAATTTGTTACATATTTCCATTGCTATCTTACGAGGAATTGGTTGTTTCCCGCTCCTTCTTGCCATTTCTTCATCCATCGAGATCTTAAGAGCAAATCTATAAGTCTCCCTCTTTCAAGTTAAGAGCATATTACAGTCAAATGATTATGCATACAGTGGTAAAACCCCTCATACTTAACATTTTTCATGAGTTATTCCCAAATTCCCGGTCATCTTTCCATTAAATCCGCTCATTTCCCCCTGTTGCATAATCATTCGAGTCACGTCTTGTTTTTAAGCATGTTATTTATTGAAATCGACCGCTTGTTATTTACCAAAATCGACCACTGTTGATGATAGTCGTGTTGGGTATTTGGCCCGACTTTCAAGTCGCATTGAGATGTCCTGTTTTACAGTGGCATTGTTACATAGCATGAAACGTTTTCCCTTGCATAGCCTGTATCAAAGTGTTGGTTGTTGGTTGTATAGGTGAAGTGTCATTTCAGACATGACATGAAAAGTTTGGTTATTTTGGTCTTGATTATTTTACTACGTATATGTATGGGAATGAATATGAATACAGATCTTGATTGGCTCTATTACAGAAATAATGTCTTCATTATTATTTCCAAAGCATGACTTTTGAACATAGATATGGATGGAAGAAATGCCTGGCAGTGGTGGATGTTAAGGATTACAGATTGGGAATGAGTGTTGTTGTTAACTTTTGTAAAATGCAGAATGTACAAATAAAAGGAACAAGACCTCTTACAAATTGTGCGAAATACTTCTATTGTAATGGTACTGTGTTGGATATTAATGGACAGTGAAATTAGGCAAATACACAAGAATTTTACTCAGTCATCTGATTGTTGGTTGATGCATATTTTTCTTACAGCAAAATATGTTATGGATTTCTTGATTAATCTCATGAACAATAAACATTTTTTTTCCCCCTCATTATCTCATTTTCCGCTAATTACAACCCCCTCACATATCCCATATTCATTTTGTTCACTCCATGTTCTGGTATTGATTACAGCTAAGAGAATTTATGTGTTAAGTGGATGAAGTGGCAGTGTCTTGAGTGGATTGTAATGAGGTTTTACTTGGTTGATTTACAGTTGATTGTTGTTATCATTGAGTAGTGACCATTTCTTCTCCCCTTTCATTATATCATATTTTTGCTCAATACAAACCCCTCATGTATCCCAGAACACTGTTTCACCCCCCTGCTCGTTGATTAACATTAGAACAATTTGTATGGATTGGATTGCATGAGCCTGATACATCCTGAGCCAAATCTATTTCGTATTTTTAAGGAGTTTTCATGCATGGTTATTTAAAAGACTATTTGCTAATTGTTAACATATGCAGGATGAGTTTTTTTCAGTCGGGGAAGCCATGGCCGAGGAAACAGAGGTAGAGGTAACTGGAACCGAGGCCCAAGAAGGCCTAGGTTCTCTATACATTTTGATGTTGATTCAAAAGATCTTGGCCAATTGTTTAATGTTGGATTCTTTAATTGGATTGGATAGGGAATAGTCCAACTGAGGCCTAAAAGGCCTCCTTTCCAAGCCCCTCAAGCCCCCGACATCCTTGTGCCTCCTCATGTCTCTTTATAGCCTGAAGTCCCGGAAAATGATGGGTGGCAGGAAATTTCTCACCCTACAGTCTCCCAACACTGTGGCTGGCCAAATTTAACCTTGCCTACTCCCCCACCTTTGAACCCCATTGTCCAAGCTGCTGCTAACCACTCACCCATGCAATCCTCCCATGCCAACAAGAGATTGAAGACTAAATCCCACCATGCATTTGATAAAGGAAAAGCTATTATTGCCCATTCCTCACCCTCTGATGACTCTGACAAATCTGTGTCTTCATGGATGCATTTGAGGGATGATTGTTCCCATGTGATCAGTGAGATAAAGCCTAAAGTCTCTGCCCAACCCAAGGCAAATTCAGGGAAATCAAGAGGTGACAACAACAACCAAGGAAGGGTTGCATCACAGATTGGAAAATATGGCTTTTGAATTTTATGTTGTTTATTTTTTTATGACAGTGGACTTCATGGATTTTGGACAATATGTTTTATTTTGGATTTTTGAGTATTATTTTGAAATATTTTCAAATTTCATGACCTAAAATTGCCAAAAGTAAATGTGTTTGAGGGGAGGCACAAGGGGCGTATTTGCTTAACCAATGGATTATGTTATGATGTTATGATTGTTATGAACTGAGGGAGACACAAGGGATCCCACCTACTAGTTATTATTTATTTATGACCCTATTATGATTATTACCTCCCCCCCCCTAACTAAAGTTATTTGAGTCTTGTGTTAGCTTAACTAATAAGTTGGTTCAACTACTTCAACAAATTCTAACTTGTTAAAAGAAGAAGTAAGGGGAGGAACAAGGGAGGATAGAAGCACAAAGCATGATAAGGTTTTCTCTTTGAGTTGATGTTGAGATAGTTCAGTTTTCATTCATTCATATATTCATCATAGCCTAATTCTCTTTTGTGATAGTAAGGTCTTATTGTGGACAACAATATTCAGGGCTGAATCAAATCATTCAGACACTTGTTCTTCAGATGTGTTGATCTATCTTTGATAGTCCGTGTAGACTTGTCTGTTTGTGAATTAATTTTCATGACTGATAAAGGCTATTGTGCAGAGTCGAGTGGGAAACAATTTGTGGCAAGCTGATCTAGCTTTTAGAGTTCAGTTTTGGTTTTCTGTCAGAGGTCCTTTTGTATGTTCCATTGGGGATTTCTAAGTTTGACTTTGGTCCAAGATTT
>ML787369.1:126495-188271 GCA_009831015.1 Picea engelmannii
TCACCAACCTACTACAGACACCAATCTCTTTGACTGAGCACCAACTCATTAAGACCTGTATATGAACCAATCCAAGATCTGCATACACAAAGTACTTCTAACTTCACCCGCATGCTTCATACTTCATGTATTTTACAACATCATCATACCATTAACTTTCATGCTCCAACGCCTCTCCTTGCTTCATACCCCAAACATAAATTCAAACCCTAGTCATATTTAGACTCATAACATCATTCCCAAAATATAATTCTAGACTGCATCATCACAACCTCAAAACAACACACTTTTCATCATCATAGACCTTAGTCTTTCACAACACATCCTTAAAACTCCAAGAAAACTCCTCTTGTGCACCTTTAGATCCCAAGAATATTCCCCAACTCCTCTTGTGCACCTCAAATAACTTATGACACTTGTACTTACTCTTCTTGCTTAGATACTCTTAAAATGTGCACATTTATCCTATATTTATAGTGTTTCTACGTTCACTTATGGGGCCAACTTGTAAAATTGGTTGGGTTGACCTGTACTTTTTGGTTGGGATGACCTGACATAATCTTTCATATCTCCTCATTCCTAAGGAATTAGAGGGAGTGCCATATACCGTTGGAAAGGTATCAGAATAATGTTTTCAACCATGTATCCTATGCTCCCATTTGAGCTAGGTATTCAAAGTAAAAAGGCCTTCAAAGATAGGGTATCTAAACTAAGCATCAAAAATCCAAAAACAATATTTCCAACAATCTCCATCTTGCAATCTTTATCTTGGACATCTATAGTTTCCCCTTGTCTTTGACATCAATGAAAACAATGTTTCCAACAATTATCATCCAGGGTTTTTCATGTCCAGTTATTTAATAGATGTTGTTTTTGTTGTAACCCCTTTTCCTTTGACGTCTTGGAATTGGTCAGTGTCTTAGGACCTAATTCATATATATTGTTCACAATTGTGGGCTATAAACTATAAAAAAAATTAAAAATAGACAATTTCATAATCTCTCTATACAATATGTTCAAAAATGAAACAACTCCTAGATTTTCTCAAGAATCCTTAAACACAATCAAAGAAATAGGAGACTGGTTTGTAGACGAGTAATTTTCTTATATCAGGATGTATGGATGTGAAGGAGCACTGCATATTTTACCAAGATATGTCCCATACATGCTTGTGCTAAGGGGAATAACATATCAAATAGTGGTTATTGAATGCCAAGCATGCATTGAAAGTAGCAAAACAACTTGGGGATATTTGGCTAGCCTATGGAACTTTTGGGATGCATGATCCAGTAGGTCTTGTTAAGAAACATTGTAATATGGTAATAAATGTTAAGTCTTATATTCACGAAGATTCTCCATTTGATGTCATTTTCCAAAGAGCTCAAAACTATCAAGAGGCAATCTAGAGGATTGAAGAGATAAAATATAGTCCAAGAAAATAGGAATTCTCAAACTTGCAGCTTAATAGGAAAAATGTTTTTTTAACATAGAAGAATAAAAAACAAGGTAGTGCATAGGGAAGTGTTAGTTTACTGGACAATTTTCAATCAATATTGATGATCTCTAAGACTATTTAAATCTTGAAAACAACCTCGTGAGGATAAAACCTCCTATGTTTTTAAAAAGGTGGTACTCCTATGTATGAATAATATACAAAATTAAAACAAAACCTGAGAATGGATTGGGTTTATTAAATAAACACTTTGAAGGAAAGAAAGGTCCGAGAAAGGACCATGCTCTATTCTAATGAATATTCACAGTTTCATACAATATTTACAAATATTGTACAAGACTATGATATAAATAAAATAAGAATCCTCACAACAAACATTTCCATCATAACATAAAATAGAAAATATCACTTGGAAGAATGAAAGTAAATGGCCACATATGCATAGAACTTAACATGAAATTTCATTGAAAATCATAAAGAGTGATGGACACATACTTGAAAATTCAGCTTAAAACTCAAAGTCTGAAAAATCAATAGTCATGTATCCCAAAAGAATTCTATGGGAACCTAAAAAATACAAAATTGTCTTTTAAATAATATCTGTAAAACGTAAAGGCATTTGTCCAAATCGATTGGGATTAGGGCTTTTATGGACCATTTAATAGAAGAAAGACCTAGAAGAAAGAAAGGAAGATAGCTAGAAACCAGCCTTAGGTTTTCATAGTGTTGGAATACTGAGAGGGGGGGTGAATCCGTATTATGTAATCTTTTACCACTTTTAATCAGAACATGTAATCATTAGCTTTATCAACAATATATCATCAATGTATCATGAGCAACATCAATCAATAGAGCATAACAAATAAACACAGATACATAGTACACCATAATTTACGTGGAAACCCAAATGGGAGAAAAACATGAAATGCTTTCTTATACGTCAAAGATTACATTCATAGGAAGCACCAACTTCCAAATTCACCAACACCAACTAGAAGGAGACACCAACCCCTTCATTTACAAACACCAACCTGAAGGAAGCTCCAACTCCTAAGTTCTCCGACACCAATCAGAAGGAGGCTACGACCCCATGATTTACAGGCACCAACATGAAGCAATATCCAACTCCCTGAGTTCTCCAACACCAACATGAAGCAATATACAACTCCTTGAGTTCTCCGACACCAACTGAAAGGAGACTACAACCCCCTAATTTACAAAGACCAACCTGAAGGAAGATCCAACTCCCTGAGTTCTCCGACACCAATCAGAAGGAGGCTATAACCCCCTGATTTACAGGCACAACCTTAAGGAAGCTTCAACTCCCTGAGTTATTTGGCACCAATCAGAAGGAGGCTAAAACCCCCTTTCCTTGCCCCATCTTGTCGCCCTAAAATATAAGTGTATACTCACTGTCACTACCACTAATCAACATGTAATTGTCATTGTCACTGATACATCAACCAACCTGTCACTGTCATATCAACTTTTCACTGTCATTCTATCTCATCAACCTGTAATTGATGATCAGCCAATCATCCAACATGTCACTGTCCCTGTCACTGTCTCTATCACTGATATACCATCATCAACCAACTGTAACTAGATCCACTCACATGGATACCAAAACCATCACCAAACCATGTACATCAACCATGTACCATAACTTGTACCATACCATATGCTAAGTATCCAAGATGTCTCAATGTCTTAACAATGTGCCTCAAGTATGCACCATAACCATCAATATCATATACCAAGTATATATCTCAAATATATACCAATATCACAAAGATGTGCCTCTAACAATGAACCATAACATCCATACACAATGTACCAAGGATATGCCTCAAGCATGTATCAATTTCACCAAAACATTGACCTCAACCATGTACCAAAAAGGGCCTCCAAGACATGCCTTAAGCATGTGTCATACCATCCATGATACAATCCTCAACAAAGCACATAAAATACATACCTTTACTCATGAAGAAACAACCGATACATACCAACTCAAATCCTGTAGAAACTATGTTGTACCCTCATACCTTGTTGCAACCTGAATCAAGCATTATTCATCAAATATGGCTTAGCCTTGTTGGACAGAGGCTAGATATCACGTGGGGCCTCAGGTGACAGATGCTAAACAACCCGTGGGGGTGCCTCACGAGACACCAGTAGCCTGACCTGTGGGAATCAGCTAAACTAGGGTTTCCTGAAACCCTTCTTTATCTGCAACTTCGAGACTTTCACACTGCCTTCCTCCTCATATTCCTCAAATACGCTACCAAAGTCTTACCAAAATATCACTTGAAAGATAGATAAGCATTGAACTTTTGTGTAAATATGAGAGGCTTCTTGAGGTGTATTTATACTTTTCCAAGTGACTTCTTTAGGGCTAACCTATACTTTCTTGTTATAACCATTTTACCCTTTAATTAATGACTTGTAACTTCTTGTTGCAACTCTTTAGGGGCTTCTTAATCATTCTTCGGGGCTTCCAACTTCATGACCTCGGAACTCCTCAACCGTGAGGATCTACGTGGCATACCACCTACTGTTGGAAACAACAAGACAAGGACTATCCATCTATGAGGGTTTTGTATACATTTGAAGTATTCTTCAACCTCATTTCCCTTAGTCAAGTTCAGGCCTCACGACCACACCTTCGGGTTTCTTGTATACTTATTCAAAGCATCTTCCCACGAGGGCCATGCTTAAAGCTACGCAATAAGGGGACCACTTTGGACACTTCTTCAATTATACCCAATACTTATAGAGGCTTCTAGACTTCCTCTAATGTTGACATCAACGACAATCAATTTTCCAACAATCTCCCCCTTTCGCATTGATGGAAACACTCATGCTCCCCCTACAACCAATACTCTCGCTGTCTACATGCTTCTATTATTTCTCCCCCTTTGACATCAATGACAAAGGGTAACTCCCCTTGAAAAACTGCTTCTGAACTTTCTCTCTTCTGATGCTTTTGTCCATTGGTGCTTCCTGATGAAGTAAACTATTGACATATAGAAAAGCCTTCATAGTAACATTCCTTTACAGATAATTTATATTCCCTTGTATTCTGAGTGAAAATGTGTAGATCATTGTGGAGCGGAAACTATTCCAAGTTTCTATCGAATATACTCAAATGTCTCTCTTGGGAGAGGTTTAGTGAAGATGTTTCCAATCTGTTCTTTTGTCCCAATATACTCTAACTTGATATTATTTTCTGTAACATGTTCCCGTAGAAAGTGAAACTTGATTGAAATATGTTTGGTCTTATAATGCATCACTGGATATTTGGAGATACCGATAGCACCGGTGTTGTCACAGAATATTGAAATGGGTTTATCATACTTCACTTGTATATCTTGCAGGGTTTGCTTAATCCAGAGAACCCGAGTACAACATGTTGTTTCCACAATGTATTTTGCTTCTGCTTTAGATAATGATATTGAACACTGATTTTTGCTTAACCAAGATACAAGACAATCACCCAAATAGAAGGTTTCTTCACTAGTACTTCTTCGATCATCAATGCTTCTTTCCCAGTCTACATCTGCGTATGATACCATAGTCATCTCATTCCCTTTTGAATGCCACAATCTAAACTATGTTGTTCCTTTAAGATATACGAAGATACTTTTTACTACTAGAACATGAGTTTCCTTTGGTGCTGCTGGAAATCTTGCAACTTGTCCAACTACTTGCATTACATCTGGTCTTGAAGCTGTCACATAGAGTAGGATGCCAATCATTGATCTATAGATTCTCTAATTCACTTCTTTAGATTCATCATCTTTGCTCAACTTGCAACCTGTCACCGTCGGAGTACTTATTGGTTTTCCATCTTCCATTTCAAACTTCTTCAACATCTCTTTGATGTACTTGGTTTGGTAAATGAAAATGCCTTCATCCTGCGGAGATATCTGAAGTCCCCAAAAGAATGTCAATTCACCAAGTAGTGACATTTCAAATTCTTTCTGCGTGTCTTGGGAAAACTTCTTCCTCATCCTGTGATCATCACTTCCAAAGATAATGTCATCCACATATACTTCAATGATAAGTATGTTGTTTCTATCAACCTTTACAAAGAGATTACTATCTGCATTACCCTTTTTGAATCCTTATTCTTGCAAATACCTGTCCAATATTGAATACCAGGCTCTAGGGGCTTGTTTGAGTCCATATAGAGCTTTCTTCAATCTACAAACATAGTCTTCCCTTTTTTATAATAGGAAACCTTTCGATTGTTCAATGTAGAAGTTTTCTTCTAATTCACCATTTAGAAATGCTAATTTTACATCCATATGATATACTTTGATTCTCTTGGAACATGCATCAGCGAAGATTAGTCTGATTTCTTCCATTCTAGCAACAAGGGAAAAATTTCCTTCAAAATATACTCCTTCAACTTGTGCATATCCTTTGCTTACTAATCTTGCCTTGTTTCTAGTTACCTGTCCATCTTCGTTAAGTTTGTTTCTGAACATCCATTTTGTACCAATCACATTTTTGTTCTTCAATCTTGGCATTAATTCCCATGCTTCATTCTTATCTATTTGATATAGTTCTTATTCCATGGCCTTGACCCAATGTTCATCATTACTGGATTCCTCAAAGTTGTTGGGTTCAACTATGGATAGTAGTGCAAGGTGTCTATGCTCTGGTGTACAAAACCTTTTACTTCCTCTGGTCTCTATTCCTGCATTTTTATCTCTAATAATCTATTTTGGTGGATGATTCTTCTGAACCCGACGGCTAGGTGTCCTGGAGGGCATCATAAAGTCGTGATGTTAATTTTCTTCCTATTATGCTTATGGTTGTTGTTCTTCTTGTTTTTCATCTTCTTCTTTTAGTTCTTCTTCTCTTTCCTATTCATTTCGATCTTTCCTCTCTTCTTTGATGTTTGGTACATTTGCTTCGTCAATTTTTACGTTTATACTTTCCACTATCTTCTTGAGTCTCAAATTGTAACATTTGTATGCCTTACTTTTGCTTGAGTGACCAACCAATATGCCTTTATCAACTCGAGAATCAAATTTTCCAACTCTGACATCTTCTCTTTTTATGTAATACTTGCTTCCAAATACTCTAAAATGTTTGACATTTGTTGGTCTTCCCTTCCACAACTCATATGGTGTTTTATCACTGTTACTCTTGTGCATTCATCTGTTCAAGATATGAATGGTTGTGTGTACTTCCTGTACCCAAAAGATATTGCTCAACTTTGAATCCTTCAACATGGTTTTGTCCATCTCTGTTACAATTATGTTCTTACTTTCAATGACTCCATTTTGTTGAGGTGTCCTAACTGTTGAGAAATGCCTTTTTATTCCATGCTTTTCGCAAAATTCTATGAATTCTTTTGATATGAATTCACCTCCATTGTCTGATATTAAGCACTTAATTCTCGAATCCATTTTGTTTTCAACCATCTCCTTGAATTTTTTTAAGTTTTTGAATGCCTCTGATTTCTCTTTTAGAAAAGATATTGTAGTCATTCTTGTATAGTATTCAATAAGTAGCATGAAGTATTGTTTTCCATTTGGTCCTTTTGTTCTCATTGTTCCACATAGATCAATGTGCACAATTTCCAATGGCTTTGTTGTAGAATTTTCCTTTGATCTGAATTCCATTCTTGTCTATTTTCCATGTAGACAATGCTTGCACATAGTACTGGTTGGTTTTGAAATTTCAGGCATTTCTCTTACTACTTCCTTTCTGCTAATCTTGAACAGATTGTCAAAGTTCATGTGTCCCATTCTTTCGTGCCAAAGCCAACTTTCATTTTCTCTTCCCAAGCAACATCTTTCCTTTCCAATCTCATTTAATATGTATATATTGTTTGGATTTCTTGTCGTTGTAGCCGCCAATTTTACTAATCCTTTTTTTCTTATCTCACACTTCTTTGAGTCAAATATAAGTCTATGTTCTTGATCACACATTTGACTCACACTCAACAAATTATGCTTCATGTTTTCAGCAAGTATGACATTTTATTCCTTGGCATCCTTACTTCCAATCTTGATTGTGCCTTTCCCTATAATTATGGCTAAGTTGTCATTACCAAATGAAACCGATCCATCTCTTCTTTTCTTCAGAGATATAAATTTGTTCTTGTCACCTATAATATGTTTTGAGAAACCACTGTCAACATACCAATCACTTATTCTCCTTTGTGCCTGGAGTGTAAGGGAACATTCTTCAACATTTAGTTTATCCTGTTTCCTTATCCAAATTCTTGATGGTCCCTTTTGATGATTGTTGAATTCCTTCTTTGGTTCCTTTGGAGGAATTGTCAATCTGCAATCTTTGGCCATGTGTCCAATTTTTTTGCATTTATAACATTCTACTTCATCGTTTAATGAGCCAAAATTGTTATAGTTTTTGTTGTATGCTTCATGAGGCTTTCTGAGATGATTAATTCTAGGGTGACCTTCATATTTCTTTTGTTCTTACCATAGGCTTTGCAATTTATAACTTTGTGCCCAAAATTATTACAAGAATAACATGGACCAAGAAAGATAGTTTGATACCTGGGAGATATTTTGAATGATGTTGTTCCTCTGTAGTTTTATTCTTGTTTTCTTTCCATGGGTGACTATTGATTTTGAAACCTGGGTCTTCTAGACAATGCCATCCTTCTGTAATCTTCTTCCTGATCATTCTCATGAGAGGGCTTGCATTCTTCCTTCTTAGTGAATCCTCTAGTGACTTTTGCATAAGTCCTTTGTTCTGCTTCCTCTTTTGTATTCATAGAGATCGAATCCTTCTCTGTATGTGTTTGGTTGTATCCCAGTCTAGACATGTCACGATACAACCTTTTAGCGCTGATGATTTCATCCTGTATTTTGGTGTTGCTTTGTTGCATATCTCTTTTCTGAATTTCCTTTCTTAGAGAAATGATTTATGTTTCTAAGCTTTCCTTCTCTTTTTCCTTTACTCCCAGTTGGCTTCTGAGTATTTCTTCAATCCTTCTTACTTCTTCAACTTGGAATTTTAGTTTCAAAATCATCTGTTGATCTTCTTCAAAGTTAGGACTTTGAGAGCTTTCTTTCATCTTGAGTAATTCTTCCTTGAGTGATTTATTTTTCTTCCTCTCTTTCTTTAATTTGCTTAAAGCGCTAATTAGTTATGCTTCAAGATCTACCTCACCCGTATTCCTAATCCTCTTCATCATTTTCAAAAGCCATAAAGAGTACATTTTCTGACTCATTATCACTATCATCATCCTCATCTGATGATGAACTATCCTCCTTTGAGTAAAGACTTTTATTGAAAAAAATCTTCTTGTTTTTTCTCTTGTCTCCCTTTTGATATTTCTTTTCTCTCTTAGGAACTCCTTCTTTATCATTCTCTTTGTTCTTAGCATATGGACATTTATTAGAAAAATGACCAATTTTACCACAATTAAAACATTTAAAAGGAAGCTTACCTTTGTACTTGCCAGTTCCTTTCTTTAACTTCCTTACGAAGTTGTCCATCTCTTCATCTTCATCAGATTCATCATTGCCGCTACAATATGACTTGGTCTTTTGCTTTGGCTCTTGTTTTTTCTTCTTTGTCTTATTGGATGCCTTGAACATTGCTTCCTTCCTAGCTGTATTATCATTTTCTATTCTCATCTCGTACGCTGTGAATATTCCATATAGCTCTTCCATGCTTAATGTGGCAAGATTTGCTCTTTCTTCCAGGGATGAAATTTTGGGATCAAATCTCATCGGAAGAGATATTAGTACCTTTTGAACAATTATCGATTCATTATTTTTTTCTCCCAATACTTTAATGGCATTTACTATTTCATCAACTCATAAAAATAAAGCCGCAATATCTTCGTGTTCAATTGTTCAAACTTGCCTATGTAGGTTTGAAGCTTGGCCCCCTTTAATTTAGCATCTCCTTCGTAAATATTTTGAAGTTTGTCCCAAATATCCTTTGCAGATTCACAATGCATAACCTTCACATATACCGAGTGATCTAGGCCATTCAAAATCATAATTTTGGCCCTCAAATTGTTTTCATTGAGTTTCTTTCCATCTCTATCTGTTGGATTAGTGGTAGGTGTTATGTATCCATCTACTATTGCTTGCCAAACATCAAACCCCTGTGCTTGTACATATGTTTTCATTCTTCTACCCCAGAAGACATAATTTTTTCCATCAAACTGTGGTACTCCAATCTTAGTGTACTCCATGATCTTCCTTCCAATGGTTAGATTGTTTTCTTGAAGGATCTACTCTAATACCAATTGTTGGAATACTGAGAGGTGGGGGTGAATAAGTTTTTTGTAATCTCTTACCACTTTTAATTAGAACTTGTAATCATTAACTTTATCAACAATATATCATCAATATATCATGAGCAGTATTAATCAACAAAGCATAACAAATAACCACATATACATAGTACACACAAATTTACATGGAAACCCAAATGGGAGAAAACCATGCAATTCTTTCTTATATGTCAAAGGTTACATTCATAGGAAGCACCAATTTCCAAATTCTCTAACACCAACTGGAAAGAGGCATCAACCTCATGATTTACAAACATCAACCTGAAGGAAGCTCCAACTCCCTGAGTTCTTTGGCACCAATCAGAAGGAGGCTACGACCCTTTGATTTACAGACACCAACCTGAAGGAAGCTCCTACTCCCTGAGTTCTCTAGTACCAACCGGAAGGAGGCTGCAACCACCTGATTTATAGGCACAAACCTAAAGGAAGCTCCAACTCCCTGAATTCTCCGACACTAACCGGAAAGAGGACACACAACGCCCTGATTTACAGGCACCAACCTAAAGAAAGATCCAACTCCCTGAGTGTTCCTAAACCAACCAAAAGGAGGCTACAACCCCCTTCCCTTGCCCCATACTGCCACCCTAAAATATAAGTGTAGACTCATTGTCACTACCACTGATCAACCTATAATTGCCACTATCACTGATACATCAAACAACCTGTCACTGTCACATCAACCTATCACTGTCACTCTATCTCATCAACCTGTAATTGATGATAAACCAATCATCCAACCTGTCACTGTCTCTGTCACTAATATACCATCATCAACCAACTGTAACCAGATCCACTCACATGGATACCAAAACCATCACCAAACCATGTACATCAACCATGTGCCAAAACCTATACCATACCATATGCCAAGTATCAAAGATCTGCCAATGTCTCAACAATGGGCCTCAAGTATGCACCATAACCATCAAGATCATATACCAAGTATATATTTCAAATATACACCAATATCACAAAGATGTGCATCTAACAATGAACCATAACAACCATACACAATGTACCAAGTATATGTCTCAAGCATGTATCAATATCACCAAAACATGGACCTCAACCATACACAACCATATACCAAAAAGGGCCTCCAAGACATGCCTTAAGCACGTGCCATACCATCCATGATACAAGCCTCAACAAATGACATAAAAGACATACCTTTACTCATGGAGAAACCACTGATACATACCAACTCAAATCATGTAGCAACTTTGTTGTACCATCATACCTTGTTGCAACCTGAATCAAGATTTCTTCATCAAATATGGCTTAGTCGCGCTGGACAGATGCTAGATATCACATGGGGCCTCATGTGGCAGATGCTAAATAACCTGCGGGGGTGCCTCATGGGACACCAATAGTCTGACCTGCATGGGTCAACTAAACTAGGGTTTTCTGAAACCCTTCTTTCTCTGCAACTTAGAGACTTTCGCACTCCCTTCTTCCTCATATTCGCTTTCTTGGATACGCTACCAAAGACTTACCAAAAGACCACTTGAAATATAGATAAGCATTGAAATTGTGTGTAAATATGAGAGGCTTTTTGAGGTGTATTTATACTTTTACATGAATTCTTTAGGGTCGGCCTGTGCTTTCTTGTTATAACCGTTTTACCCTTTAATCAATGACTTGTAACTTATTGTTGCAACTATTTAGGGGATTCTTAACCATTCTTCGAGGATTCCAAATTCATGACCTTATAACTCCTCAACCGTGAGGATCTACATGGCATACCACCTACCGTTGGAAACGATATGACAAGGACTATCCATCTATGAGGGTTTTGTATATACTTGAAGTATTTGTCATCATCATTTCTCTCAGTCAACTTCAAGCCTCATGACCACACCTCTGGGTTTCTTGTAGACTTCTAGAAAGCATCTTCCCATGAGGGCCATGCTTAAATATACACGATAAGGGGATCACTTTGGAGATTTATTCAATTATACCCAATACTTTTAAATACTTTTAGACTTTTTCTAATGTTGACATCAATGACTATCAATTTTCCAACACGTAGATCATGAAACAAATAAGACTAAAGGATTATAACTTAGCGAAAGAAAATAAAAGGAAATCCAAATGTAATAGATGCTTGTCTTACTAAGAAGGAATTTTTTTGGCACTCTCATTTATCTGTTGTTGTTGGGGGTCTACCTTTATAATATTTGGTGCTTCGGGATTCTATTGAGGTAACTGTCCTTCGTATTTATTTTGGGTTAACAATCGGTTCCAAGGCGTTCTTGAGCTTGTCATCAATATACTCTTTGATTACCGAGATGGTGATTTCTTGCTTAACTCGAAGCTCAAAAATCTCCTCCTCTACTTCTTTGTATTCCACCTAGAGTTGACTGATGGTTGACATGTGGTCTTCATTTTCATTAGCAAATGTGACAAGCCAATGTTTGAGTTCTTCTTTGAAAATTCTACGAGGCTGTCAAAGTCATTACCCAATGGAATCTTGATTCCGGGTAAGTCACTATCTAGTTGTTCTTTAGTAATGATCATTGAATTCCTCGAACGTTCTTGGCCCTACAGTTCTTTAATATTATCAAATGCTTTTAAAATAACATTTCCTCTCATTTCATTGATTTTTTCATAAGCAACAATTGCATCTTTTAGCATTTTTACTCGTTCCTCGCAGCTTTCCTTTATTTTCCTTATTCTTTTGTTTGAGGGAAGTTGATGTTGACTTCTTTGATGATCACTCATACTAGTGACCCATGCGATGAAAGTATTTAGCTCATTTTTATGGTATCCCTGATCATGGTCCAAATATTTTTTCAAATATCCAGTAAAATTTGAAATCCTTTGAGAAAGATGTCTTAGGTTGGTGCTGACCTCCCATGCATGTGTGATAATCTTGAGTCTTTTGTTAATGTTTTCAGCAACATAGAGTCTTACTCCACTAAAAAATTGAGTCACTTTCCTGATTTTCTTTGAGGTTCCTGGTGTACTTGGAGGAATCTAGTGTGACAAAAGTATGGCTAATGACTCTGCAAATAGTGGTTTGGGACTCAGTGCCTCCTCAAACTCACTTATTCTCATCTTCAATTTAATGTTTTACAACTCTTGCTCCGAAATTGAATGGGCAAGAAAATCTCCCATAGAAAGATGTAATTTCATGAGCCTAGAGGGTCCAACTCCCAACATATGAATTACTTTTTTGTTTTTGACATTGACCTTCTCTATGTGCAACTTATTTTCTTCCTTGTTGTATTGAGAATTCTGCAGCGTTAAGGACTGCTCCTCAAACAACATGGGTTCTTCTTTGGCCATGTCCTTTGTAATTTGTTGGGTTTCCATAACTCTTAAAGCTATTGTGGGGCTACCTAGTCGGGTATCTCTACACTGTCAATTTCCATATCATCAATATTTTCTCGGCTTCCTAAATCTTGAGAATTGTTTTTATTTGGGATTTATCTCCTTTCCTACTGGGATATTGTATGTGTCCATTCAATATTGACATAGGGTGGTTGATCTCCACCTTCACTTCCAACACACCCCTCATTACTCTCTTCTTTGTTTACATTATACTCTTGCCTTCTTTGCCCATAAGAGGAGCTCTTACGTGGTTGAGGATTGGAGGAAGACTAGACATTGGTATTGACTTTCCCCCTTTTTCTAATATTTCTTTGACTTTGAGTACTTGAACTTATTTCCATGGTCAAGTCTTCATTGCATACATTCTTGCCATTTTTTGTGGATTCATTGTCACTGGTTTCTTCATCAACTCTCATGAAAAGGTTGATGTACCTCATGGATGCTAAATGTTCGGAGAACAAACCTTCAGGGTCGAAACCCTCCAGGGGTTGTGCTTGTTTTAGATTAAGCACATTAAGTGTTTCTGATACTTCTTTCATATGGGAAAAATTCTTAATAATCGTGTCTCCAACTTGAATACACAATGTAATGATTTCTTTTTTCTATTACTATCAAATAAAATACAGAAAGCTTTATATTTTCTGTAAACTTCGATGACAAAATATCTATCACAGACAAATATCAGGAGTAGGAGGGAGTTCTCTTGAAAACCATACAACCATATGTATGTATGGTTTTCCTCTTGAATTCAAATGCCTTTTCCCTTATTAAATTCCTCAGTTTCCTGAGTTATTCTCTTGGGCTCTACTCCAACTAATATGTGTTTGAACTCTCTAAGAAAACTATCTTGAACAATGTAAAAATTGAATGGTGCTTTATGTTTGCATAGCTCCAGGTGCCAAAATTGAACTAGTGTGTTCTCTATATTTACACTTCCTTTAAGTGGGAGACCCTCAAAGACATTGAATAAACAATTGCAACGACTAAATATGCGGCCATGAAACTCAACTAAAAAGATACTTTGTTTGATATCACTTCTACCCAATCGAAGATGACATCCTTTTGAAAAGAAAAGTAGAGTGCATATAGAGATGACCTGGGTAAGTGTGAATTCAACTCTCACCCAACCACATGTGCAAACAACCATGCAAAGTCCCGATATGGTTCTTCTAGCAAAGATATATCAATTGTTGAAAGGTCACTCGACATCTTTATAGATGGTATCTGAAATTCTTTCAATACATTGGAGTTTCCACCCTAAGAGTCGAGGAAGGTGTTTGCATTCGGGAGCTTAAGATTTTTATTTACAAAAGGAAGACATAACATTCTCTTGAACACCTTTGGAGTCACGATGACTGGATTATTTCATTTTTTTTCCATTTGAATCATTCTTGTCTTGGAATCGAAGCTTCAAGCACACCAAAAGAATAGTTCCTTGAAATAAAAAAAACTCGAGGTATGCAACCAACGTTGACGAGCCCTGTAGTCCAAAGTTTGTTATTTTGCTATTCTTTTGGATTCTTGTTCAAAAACCATTGATAGGAAGTAGACCAATGAAAATTTGTGTCTTGTCTTGCGAGTGACTTAACAACATCACCACAAAAGGTCTCCTTTCTTCTTCTATTTTCCATACTTATGCATTTTTAATGCACTTTGATATAGGTGAAATTTATGAATAATACATTATAGAGATCGAATTGCTTTAAGGCCAAGTGCATCACACATATTTACTAAAATGTCATTTCCACACATATGAACTACCTTCAAAATACATGTAATCATAAATATAAACCATTAAGTAGCTCATAGAAAAGTGATACATTTATTTCACATTAGTCTTAAATCTTTGCCCTTTCCTCATAAATCAGAGCAAATCAACGTGTCATGAATGACTCGATTATCGTGCAAATTATGTGGCTTGTCAGAATCCATGGTGCAAAACTATTGGAAGTGCGGAGGTGCGAGAAGATGAGTGGTATGAATTCTCCACATAAGGGTTGAAAATAGTATATAGTTGTGTGGAGTGTGGAGATGTAGAAGATATAGTTGTGCGGAGTGCAGAGATATGGTCATAGCAAAAGGCTCCACACAACGTGAAAAACGACTAAGTAAAAATTATTTTGATTACAAAAGTTTTGGAAGATAGATACATCTTGAGTCAATACATCGTCTGCATGAGGAATATTTACAACTTCAATACCAATCATCAACTTGCACAGACCTTGTCCTCTGACATCCTTTAGGGGCTTGATCTTCATGTCATATTCTTGAAGTTTGGCAAGCCAATTTGCCCATCTCCCTTCTCTAAATTGTTGGTTGAGCAACATTCTTACTAGAGGATGTGGTACATAAGCTATCACCACAAAAAGCTCCTTTCTTCTTCTAGTTGCCATACTTCTACTTTTTTAATACACTTTGATATATGTGAAACTTATGAATAATACAATATGGAGCTCGAATTGCTTTAAGGCCAAGTGCATGGTGCATATTTACTAAAATGCCCTTTCCACACATATGAATTACATTTCGAATACGAGTAATCATAAATAGAAACCATTAAGTAGCTCATCGAAAAGCGAGATATCTACTTCACACTAGTCCTGAATCATCGTCCTTTCCTTGTAAATTAGAGCAAATCAACGTGTCATAAATGACTCTATTATCATGCAAATTACGTGGCCTATTAGAATCAGTGGTGCAAAACTATTGGAAGTCCAGAGGTGCGAGAATTTGGGAAGACGAGTGATATGAATTATCCACACAAGGATTGAAAATAGAACAAGTGTTGGTTGTGCGGGGAATATACCTGCGCGGAGTGCAGAGGTGCAGGAGATATAGTTGTGTGGAGTGTGGAGATATGGTCATAACAAAAGGCTCTGCACAATGTGAAAAATGGAAGGATTTTATTAGGAAATTTTCGAAAGATAGTGGATTGGGAGAAGAAATTTATACAATATTTGGATTGAAAAGTGAGACATGAAATGGATGAACAATGAACTCTAACTGTGGGATAGTAACCCCTTATGGGTTGCTGAGAATCCAAATAGCCTATCGTTGGGTGATGGAGTCAAAATAATAAAAAATTGTGAAGGAGACAAAAAGAAAGTAAGCTATACCCCGATAATATACAATATTGAAAGGAAAGAAAGAAAAAAGAGGAAATTAAAGAAAAAGAAAAAAAGTTGATGTACATAACAATGAGAACTAGAAATTAAATAAAGAAGTGCTTCAAGAACTTCCCATTCACAGGAAGTGTTTGAATCTTTCCAGTTGCATCTTTCAATGAGTAAGAATTGCAACCAAATATTTTCTCAATTTAATACGACCCGATCCATAAGGATTCAAACTTGGAATGAAAAAACGACTTCTCCTTGGCCTTGTTCCAAAGTAAAACCCATTGATCCTTTTGAAAATGCTTGGCACTAACACTATGATCAAAATAATTCTTGACTATATGTTGTTTGTTGGTCATGTTTTCCAGTGCCTATGCTCTGTGTTCTTCCAACTGTAGCAATTGATAATACCATGCTTGAAGAGGTGAGACTTCTTCCATGTCTTCATTTTATGTGGAAATAACTAATTTAGGGGCTTGATCTCCATGTCATATTCTTGAAGTTTTCCAAGACAGTTTTCCCATCTCCCTTCTCTAAATTGTTGGTTGAACAACATTCTTACTAGAGGATGTGGTACATAAGCTATCACCTCAAAAGGCTCTGTTCTTCTTCTATTTTCCATGAACTTTAATATACATGAAACTTATGAATAATACATTATGGAGCTTGAATTTATTTAAGGCCAAGTGCATGGCACGTATTTACTAAAATTTCTTTTTTTCACACATATGAATTACCTTCAGAATACTAGTAATCATAAATAGAAACCATTAAGTAGTTCATAGAAAAGTGGGACATTTACTTCACATTTGTCCTAAATCGTCGTCCTTTCATTGTAAATTAGAGCAAATCAATGTGTTATAAATGTCTCTATTATCATGCAAATTACATGGCTTGTCAGAATCTGTGGTGTGGACTATTGGAAGTGTGGAGGTGCAGAAGTGCAAGAGTGTGGGAGGATGAGTGATATGAATTCTTCGCACAAGGGTTGAAAATAGACTAAGTGTTGGTTGTGTGTGGGATATACTTGTGTGGAGTGCGGAGGTGTGGAAGATATATTTTTGCAGAGGGAAGATATATGGTCATAGTAAAAGGCTTTCCACAATGTTAAAAATGGCTAAGTAAAAATGATTTTGATTAGGAAATTTTTGAAAGATAGTGGATTGGGAAAATAATTTTATACAAGATTTGGATTGAAAAGTGACATATGAAATGCATCAACAATTATCATAACTGAGTAAGGACATGGCACCTCAAGATATGCAGATTGATGAACAAGTCAATAAGGAACATAAACAAAACAAAGATGAATTGGATAAAAGTGTGTAGTAAAAGGGAAGTAGAGAGTCACATGATGATACTCAGGAAAACACAGAATTACAAACTCCTTCAAAGTCAATTGAAGGAATAAAAGAAAATAATCTTGATCAAAGTGTTGAGAATACATTTTCAACAACTCTTACGACTATTACAACCATTCATACTACATAAATCACATCTCTTCCTTGAAAATTAATGTCTATAGTTTTAGATTTGGATAGTTTTGAACCAGTTGAAGAAATTGTTATGCCTTTAAGTAATTTTACTAAATCAATAACACACAAAAGGCTATTGTGAAGAGGAAGACCAAGAAAAGGAAAGTAGAACAATCTAAAGAGGTTCGATAGGAACATATCATGATTTGGAATGTAGGACATTTGAATAATGAAGATTTTGCCAAGGAAGCAATTGATCTTATAGGAGCATCTGATAATGCTAATAAATGTTCAATTAGTAATATTATTAATCATTTGAGAAAAGAAAAGAAGCATGTGGCAAAGTCACAGGAAAAGTTGAATAGTCGGGAATATTTATTGCAAGAAGAGCATTAGCATCAAGTACAACAACTCATTGAAGAAAATAAGGTATCTATTGCAACGATTATTCATCTTCATAAAATTGAAGTAGTTGTTATCAAAGAAGAACATGCTAAGCAATTGATTATTCTTCAAGAAGAACACAAATGAAGTTGTGCCAAATATCAAGAATAAACCAATTTCGTGGAAGCTCAAAATAGGAAATTGAATGTGAAACAGAGTAATGCAAAAATCCTTAAAGTAGAAGCTACTGGTATTAATTCCCAACTTGCTCAACCTCAAGAGTTATTTTATGTTAGGTTGAATGAAATCAAGGAATGACATGATAAGTTTCTTAAATTTACCATGATTAGTGATTTCGTAGGAAATCACCTAGAGCATCAAAAACAAGAACTCCAATTTATTACTAATTGCAATGTGCTATTGTTTTGTTTTTGTTCAAAGGTCCAAAATGACATTTTCTATTTCCATCCCACCCAAGAAATTAGGACTTGCATTTTAATTGATTTCCTATATATATGAATTAGGGATTCATGGTAATCTGTACTAACAAACATTATTATACTTGCTACATATCTTCAGTTCTATTTTGTTCTCGACTGCATACAACTTACCTAAGTGGGGCTAGCCATATAAATGGTTTACTTCGAAATCCTGAGAGGCATGTCATATTAACTTCTTACTTTGTAAAGTGATGAGACATATTACTTGGAAAATAAATTAACTATGGCTATTGAATCTTATCACCTATTCAAGGGTTTAAAATGTATTGGAGTGGTGGAAGAAAACGATTAATCGATGCCCATGGATAAAATAATTTATAAGAAGAAATTTTGTGTTGATAAAGAACTAGGAAACACAGTATTCAAGGCTTGTATAGTTTTTTCGGATTTGTGATCATTGAATTGATGCAGATAACTTTTGGAAAAATGTTTTTGCATGGATGTAAAACTGTATTTATCTGCATTTTTGTAATCCATAAAATTTATGCCATTTATATTCTTTTGTGAAACTTGTTTTGAAACTCCTTAAGCTTTCCATTTGAAATTTGAATTCGATATGAAAATGCATATATGATCCGAAAAAGATCTTTTAAACGACAATGGTTGAGTTATTTAGCATGTGGTAATTAACCATATAGGAAGCCAAATGAAAGAGGAAGAATTATAGAAGAAACATAACAACCATATAAACATTTACAGATATGAAATAAAGCATGAGGATCAACAAACCATAAATACCAATGTGATAACGGAGTTTGACAATATCGCCTACATCTCCGGGCCTTTGTCTCCGTGGGTGAGGCTTTCTTATTTATGTTCAAAGCTTTAAAATGCCATCATAACAGTGGAAAAAATGTTACAAAATGCATTGGTCTTGTTCTACCAGATCTCTGGAACCCAACAAAAGAAACGACACTTAAATCGGATGACCGGAGCTCCCATAAATGGCCCGCAAAGGTTCTCTCCTCAACAAATTCCTTGCATAAAAATGGCTTTGGCTTGGAAAATATTCAACATAACTTTGTTCTGAACCCCACGATGGCTTCAATAAGCCCTGGTTTATATAGATCCGAAGTTGGCAACCATTTCCCAACTTCCTCCCAAGATCTGGCCTCAAAAAGGGCCCAAGATCTCCCAAAAATGTGCAAAATCTCCAAAAATTGTTGAATAATACCAATAAAATCACTATTCTAAAGTATTAAACCCACTTTGCAATTAGATTGGGTGCAACGCCTTTTATTAGGGTTCTTGGTCACCTGGGCGCCTTCATGTGGCCCCGTTCCATGCGTTGACCCCTAGCTTCTCGGCCCTTGGTCGCACTTATGGCCATGTGGCCTCGGGTTCCAGCCTCCACGCACCATCAGTTGTAGCCTTGGTCTTTTGGCCCATGGTCTAGTGCCCTGGTTGGCGGGCTAGCCCGACCGACCGAGAGCTACCCCTTTTAAGCACTAAATAGTTAAGGACTAGGCATATGGTTATAACCTGCTCAAATAATGAAATCAGGAGCTAATTGTTATCGATCCACGCGAAGGTTCTATGGTATAGACCTGTCACATCGTGTAGTCACATGGTACCGCATTGAGGGTTGGGGCCTAGCCCCAGCCTGAACCTCCACCATAATAAAACCATATACACTTTAAATATTTTTTTTTCCATATAAGGTTAAGACCCATAGTGAGGGTGGGTTGGATAGCCTGGCCCTGCCAAGATGCTTAGCCTGGTGGGAAGTCACGCGTTCAAATCCCATGTGCTCCAACATTTTGCCAAAACACATGACCAATCTATGGGTTCCATGTGTCAAAATCTGATTGGACCATGTGTTTTCCCAGTCAGCACATCTGCCCAGTCACTGTATGCCACGTGTCGTACATATGCCATACGAGGGTGCCACATGTCACCCTTGCAGTGGTGACATGTGTCACTCCTGGATTGTTCCACCTGTACATGCCACACCAACATCCAACTATAACCTTTCCACGTCAATTGTACGACCAACTGGCACATGTCACCTCCAGATGTTGCCACATTAGTGCCAATTATGCCTGCCATGTCAGTTGTACGGCTTGTACAATCAGTTGCCATATAGCACTGTACAAACTGTTCAGTCATCATTTTTTTACATGTTTGGCCAAATGAACAGATCGCGATATCTGGAGCATATGACGTTCGTTTGAACCTGTTCAAGTTGCATTGTGTTCATATCGACGAGGCCTACACACACATTCGTTTTGAAGCCATTCTGAGAAATTTGATTTTTAGGCCTTTCTGAGCCACATCAAGCTCGTGGATCCAATTATGGATCACACCTCCCCACTAAAGACCTTTTGGTCCCCAAAAGGTTACTGACCAATCATCAAGCTTGGGATAGGCCACCCGACTTGTTCTTTGTTTTTGACTCTATCCTGTGCACTTGTCTCATCAAGATCAACTGTAAAACAATCATGATAACTTACAGCATATTGTTAGCCATTTGTACCCTATCACATCTTACTGAAGCCACTATCATCCATGTAGACAACATTACTAATTATAGCATTAAAAATATGACTGCCAATGAGTTGATATACTTGTAATATTTGCACGACATTAGCTTATCTTGAAGCAAAGCGCGATTGATTTTCCATTCCACAATGATCTCTTGTTCTTGCTTAAGATTGATTACTTGATTTGAAACAATTATAGGTGTGTTTCTTACATGAGCCACCTTTCTTAATTGTTCCATAGTTTGAAGAGATTTATTCGCCTTTAAATGGTGAGCATGAACAACATATTCTTGACCTGCTTTGGTTAAATGATATTGATTCTTTGCCCTGTAGAAGATTGCTTTACGATCATACAAGTAAGGACTGCCTAAGACCATTCCACATTCATTGAGTGGCACCACATCACATGTTACCTCGTCCACAAACTTATATGAAATTACAAATTGTAATGTGCACTGCTTTGTTATGTGCAATTGATGATTGTTGCTTATCCATTTAAGTGTGTAAGGCTTATGATGCATCTGTGTTTTTAATCCCAATTGCTTAACCAATTCCTATGAAATTAAGTTAGATTAAGATCCACTATCTATCAATGTGTCAACCTTAGGATGTCATATGATGAACCTTATGTGAAAAAATTTACTTCTACAATCAAATCCTTCACCAATTTTACCTGTCATACTAACCAATGAGACTTTAGATTCATCGCCCGAATCCGATCCCAAGTTTGTTGTTCGTGTTGTTGTTACAACTGCTTGCCTCCCTTTCTTCTCTTTGAACCACTTTGGCCTCTTCTCGGGATGCAATTGCCAACAACAGTCCTCATCATGCCCTTCTTTCTTGCAATGCTTGCAAGAGGGCTTCTCTTCCTTTTTTGCCACTGAATTTTCCTTCTTGCCATGCCACTTCCTTTTGTCCTCTTTCCTTGAAGATGATTCCACTGATACACCAACACCTGTTTTCCCTGCTTCAATGTATGTCGCTTGAACAGAAACGTCATCAAGATTAGTTGGTCCAAACATGAATGCAGTGTTTCGAATATGTGCAGGTAAACCTCCTATATACTTTATAAGAGTTTCTTGGGTATGTAAATAAATATCTAACATCAATGCCATTTTACGAAAGCCATCTGTATATTCTTGCATTGTTTGTCCTTTTCTTAGTTTAAGAGCTTGCCATTCAATTAAAGCTTTCTCTTTATAACCCAAAGGATAGAATTTCTTTCTAAGTGCAGAAATAAAACTTTGCCATGATGGAAATACATTACCCACTTGTTGCGTGCCAATTTGCAACTTGCTTTGACACCAGATGAGTGATGTGCCTGCAAGTCTAAGTGATGCCAACTTGATATGAGTTGCCTCATCCTTGATCTATTACACACTGCAATAAAACTCTATCTATCTGACCCAATTGTCAAGTCGCTCTGCATTGACTTCACCATCATACATGGGTAATTCGAATTTAACATCGAGTTTTAATAAAGGCATTTCATTCTTATGTTTATGAACATGTTTCTTTGCGGTGATTTTAAAACTTGAACTTGAAGAAGGAGGTGAAGATGGAGGTGAAGGAGGAATCCGAGGAGGATCCTCTCCTTCTTCACTTTTTCCCTTTGAAGATTCAAGCAGATTCGGTCTCTTTTGTTCCAAGTAATCCTCATACAAAACCTTCATCATCTCTGGCACGGTGAAGAAAGTTTTTTGAAACTCTTTCTCATCCTGAGAAAGTCCCTCTTTCGATGCCATCTTCTCTCTTTGATAAGTTCTCTTTCTCAATCCAATCAATGGATTCTCTTCAACAAGATTTCCTTCACCACGATGTAGCTTTTCCTTGGTTAACATGCAAAACTCAAATCCAAACGTCAACTAGCTCTAATACCACTTGATCCGAAAAAGATCTTTTAAACGACAATGGTTGAGTTATTTAGCATGTGGTAATTAACCATTTAGGAAGTTGAATGAAAGAGGAAGAATTATAGAAGAAACATAACAACCATATAAACATTTACAGATCTAAAATAATCATGAGGATCAGCAAACCATAAACACCAATGTGATAATGGAGTTCAACAATCTCGCCTACGTCTCCAGGCCTTTGTCTCAGTGGGTGAGGCTTTCTTATTTCTGTTCAAAGATTTAAAATGGCATCATAACAATGGAAAAAAGGTTACAAACTGATATGGTCTTATTCTACCATATCTCTGGAACCCAACAAAAGAAATGGAATTGAAATCGGATGACCAGAGCTCCCAGAAATGGCCTACAAAGGTGCTCTCCTCAACAGCTTCCCTGCATAAAAATGGCTTTGGCTTGGAAAATATTCATCATAACTCTGTTCTGAATCCCTCGATGGCTTCAATAAGCCCTGGTTTATATATATATGAAGTTGGAAACCATCTCCCAACTTCCCCCCAAGATATGGCCTCAAAAAGGGCCCAAGATCTCCCAAAAATGGGCAAAATATCCAAACGTTGTTGAATAATACCAATAAAATCACTATTTTTAAGTATTAAAACCACATTGCAATTATATTGGGCACAACCCCTTTTCTTAGGGCTCCTAGTCACCTGGGCACCTCCATGTGGCCCTGTGCCATGCGCTGGCCCCTAGCTTCTCGACCCTTGGTTACACCTATGGCCATGTGGCCTTGGGTTCCAGCCTCCATGCGCCATAAGTTGTAGCACTAGTCTTTTGGCTCATGGTCTAGTGCCTTGGTCGACAGGCTAGCCCGACCAATCGGGCGCTACCCCCTTTAAGTGCTAAATAGTTAAGGACAGGGCATATGGTTATAACCCGCACAAATAATGAAACCGGGAGTTAACTGTTATCAATCCACGTGAAGGTTCTATGGTATACATCAGTCATCACGTAGTCACATGGTACCACGCCAGGGGTTGGGGCCTAGCCCCAGCCCGGACCTCCGCTGCAATACAACCATATACACTTTAAAGAAAAACTTCACCATATAAGGTTATGACCCATAGTGAGGGCGGGCTGGCTAGCCCGACCCTGCCAAGACGCTTAGCTTGGTGGGAGGTCACGCGTTCAAATCCCACGCGCTTCAACACTTTTCCAAAACACATGACCAATCAATGGGTGCCACGTGTCAAAATATGATTGGACCACTTGTCTTCCCAATCAACACATATGCCCAGTCATTGTCTACCATGCATCATACGGGCGTTCCACGTGTCACCCTCATAGTGTTGACATGTGTCACTCCAGGATTAGTCCACCTGTACCTGCCACGTCAACATCCAACTGTACCCCTACCATGTCAGTTGTATGACCAATTTCCACGTGTCACCTCCAGATGTTTCCATGTTAGCGCCAACTATGCCTGCCACGTTAGCGCCAACTGTGCCTGCCACATCATCTGTACGGTCGTACGACCTGTACAGTCAGTTGCCACATGGCACTGTACGAACTGTTCAGTCATAATTGTTTTGCATGTTTGGCCAAATGAACAGATCACGACATCTGGAGCATATGATGTCTGTTTGAGCCTGTTCAAGTTGCATTGGGTTTGTATCGATGAGACCTACGCACACGTATGTTTTGAAGCCATTCTGAGAACTTTGATTTTTAGGCCTTTCTGAGCCCCATCAAGCTCCTAGACCCAATTTTGGATCAATATATATCAAACAAATAACTTGTTAATTAGAACCCGTGTAAAAATTTGTAGACAATACCCTACCAAATCAAATAACTATTTTATTTAATCCAGTAATTAATCATCCTATTTTTTATTTAACTTTTATTGTGTTTGCTTCTAGCTAAGATAATTAGAATATTATTAGTATTTAATATCATACATAAGTATTGGATTATCTCCAGTTTAGACTGGAGAACTTGCACCGGCGTGCTGTGCATATTTAAACAATGCTCGAGACTCTCCTCCATTCCTTGCATGCTTTAGACTCTAGGCTCAACGCTTCCGCTTCTCCAAGGGTGATTTTCGCTCCAGAATTCCAAAGGAAGGATGAGCAGTGCAATGAAGACGCAACACAGATGGTCGTGGACACTCTGCATGGCACACACACAGTGGATTCCGAGGGCATGCACGCCCACCAGACACCGTGACAGGCGGCGGGAGTACAGGTGTTGGCATGCATGTTTACTTGTTACAACGGTCAGTAGTGTCTGGAATGTTCGGTCTATGCTGTGGGTGTTTGGAAATATTTTTCCGTGTGTTGTCTAGTGGATAGGTCTGGCTCAACTCATTATAGCGTTTTTTTTTATAACCAGTCTAGTTTTAAGTTCAAATGCTTGGTTAGGCAGAATTGGTTTCCCCACGGGGAGATTTTGGCGAATATGTTAAATTTTCTATATCATATATAGTGTGTATGTGAGTCTGAGTTGGTTTCCTCTCGAGGCAACTCAATACTCCAACAACTTGAACTCATGATGATACTGTAATTTTGTTCATGATAGGTAATATATACATCTTACTTACAAAAAAAAAATACGATACATGAGTATCATAGATATTATACTTAGACTAGAAATATGTTCATTTAAGCCAATTTGTTTAAATTAATAGATAGTAACTTGAGCATTCCATCTCACATCGCAATCGAGGCAATACATAGATCTACATATATCGCAAAACAGAGCATATCTAATTGTGATTTGTTGTGGGGCGATCATGTCAAATTGTTCCTAAGATGATTTTTTAAGGTTGTGAACATATGCATATAGTGTTTGCAATCAACATTAATTGTGTTAAAGATGTAAAGGCCAGGGCACAAATTCCATGTCTACAAAGATTCTTAAAACATTTAATATCAAAACTTGTTCCAATTGCAATTTAACTCTAACAAGAACAATCACCATGTCAATCCATTGTCTTTTTTTTGTTGGAAGTAAGCAAGGGTATAACTTTCTATTTATATATATATAAAAATATACATAGATAATAGCGTGGCTAGGAGATAATCCAAATGTCCACCTAATGTCAATAAGCTTGATGGCCTGCCCCGAGGGAAACCGAGCCAACTATCAAAAAACAAAAAAGAAACATGTCTATGAGAGTATCTATCATCTGACAAGCTTGATACATAGATACCATGACTACAAAAACTAACTAGAGAAGCTAACAGACCCGTACATAGAAAATTAAAAACATGTCTTGACTATCATTCATCGGTAACATGAACTCGGGGCACCCCCGAGAGCTAGGACAAATCCTACTAGGGTGGAGGAGGAGGTGGTCGGGTAGAAGAGGATGCTCCCTTGTCACCATGAAGCTGAAAGATGTCGCCATGTTTTTTCACCAACGAGGATGTCATTGTGATGAGAAGACTATTTTGGCGCTCCAACACATCCATTCGTTGGGTGAGATTTCTAAATTATCCCTCCCGTGGCTTCATAATCCATGCCATCGAAGTTTTTACATGCCAATAAACCTCCACAATCCCATGGAATTTTGAGTCTTTGTTCCTGGTGCAACCCAGGTCGGGCATGACCCTCCCCACTTGCCTATCCACATCTTTATCCTCGATGGGACCTCAAACAAATTGTACCTCCTCTTCCAGAATGGCCATAGCATCCCTTACTATCTGCTTGACTTCAGAAAGATAATGATCTGTTGCTTCCTTCACCATGAGGGTAGCTTTGGTTTTGTGCTCATCCTCCTTCCCTGCCTTTTTTTCCCTAGACTCTATGAGAGCCCAAATTGACAACAATAACCCCCCCCCCCTCCCCCAACTGTTAATTCGCCAGAATACCAACTTCCACTGTTGCAAACCTCCCATATTCAAAGTGAAATTAAGAACGATAGCACTCATAGAACAAATAATAAACCTGAAACACTCACCCAATTTTTGAAGCCACCTCCCATGTGTGGACATGATATCCATCAGGATGGAGTCATTCTCACCATCAATCTCCATTGAAGGACTTGTAATGATCAACCAATGGAGGAGCCTGCAAGTTGTGYTGCCTCTCATCCTACGATGTCCTTTGCATATCATGGTAAGAAGAACTCACATTCACGAACAGAGCAGGAGGGAYGGTTTGGAGAAAATGAACCCGGGAGATGATGGAGGGAAAACCATCAGACAAGACAAAAAACAAATATGATACATAAGTATCATAGATATTATACTCAGACTAGAAATATGTTCATTTAAACCAATTTGTTTAAATTAATAGATAGTAAGTTGAGCATTCCATCTCACATCACAATTAGGGCAATACATAGATCCACATCAATATCGCAAAACAGAGCAGATCTAATTATGATTTGTTGTGGGGTGCTCATGTCAAATTGTTCCTAACATGAATTTTTAAGGTTGTGAACATATGCATATAGTGTTTGCAATCAACATTAATTTTGTTAAAGATGTAAAGTCCAGGGCACAAATTCCATGTCTATAACAATTCTAAAAACATTTAATATCAAAACTTGTTCCAATTGCAATTTAATTCAACAAGAACAATCACCATGTCAATCCATTGTCTATATTTTTGTACGTAAGCAAGGGTATAATTTTCTATTTATATATATAAAAATATATATACATAGATAATAGTGTGGCTAGGATATAATCCAAATGTCCACCTAAAGTCAATAAGCTTGATGGCCTGCCCCGAGGGAAACCAAGCCAGCTATCAGAAAAACAAAAAACAAATATTTTTATGAGAGTATCTATCATCTGACAAGCTTGATACATAGATACCACGACTACAAAAAATAAGTAGAGAAGCTAACAAACCCATACATAGAAAATTAAAAACCATGTCTTGACTGTCATTCATCAGTAACATGAACTTGGGGTGCCCCCGAGAGCTGGGCCAAATCCTGCTAGGGTGGAGGTCGGGCAGAAGAGGATGCTCCCTTGTCACCATCAAGCTGAAAGATGTCGCCATGTTTTTTCACCAGCCAGGATGTCATTGTAATGAGAAGATTGTTTTGGCACTCCAACGCATCCATTAGTTGGGTGAGATTTCTAAATTCTCTCTCCCGTGGCTTCATAATCTGTGCCATCAAAGTTTTTATATGCCAATAAAGCTCCACAGTCCCATGGAATTTCGAGTCTTTGTTCCTGGTGCAATCCAGGTCGGGGATGACCCTCCCCACATGCCTATCCACATATTTATCCTCGATGCAACCTCGAACAGACTGTACCTCCTCTTCTAGAATGGCCATAGAATCCCTTACTATCTGCTTGACTTCAAAATGATAATGCTCTGATGCTTCCTTGGCCACGAGGGTAGCTTTGGTTGTGTGCTCAACCTCTTTCCCTGCCTTTTTTTCCCTAGACTCCATGAGAGCCCAAATTCCCAACAATAAACCTCCCCAACTATTAATTCACCAGAATACCAACTTCCATTGTTGCAAACCTCCCATATTCAAAGTGAAATGAAGAACGATAGCACTCATAGAACAAATAATAAACCCGGAACACTCACCCAATTTTTGAAGCCACCTCCCATGCACAGACATGATATCCATTAGGATGGAGTCGTTCTCACCATCAATCTCCATTGAAGGACTTGTAATGATCAACCAATGGAGGAGCCTGCAAGTTGTACTGCCTCTCATCCTACGATGTCCTTTGCATATCATGGTAAGAAGAGATCGCAKTCAYGAACAAAGCAGGAGGGACGGTTTGGAGCAAATGAACCCGGGAGATGATGGAGGGAAAACCATCAGACAAGACAAAAAACAAATATGATACATAAGTATCATAGATATTATACTCAGACTAGAAATATGTTCATTTAAACCAATTTGTTTAAATTAATAGATAGTAAGTTGAGCATTCCATCTCACATCACAATCAAGGCAATACATAGATCCACATCAATATCGCAAAACATAGCAGATCTAATTGTGATTTGTTGTGGGGTGATCATGTCAAATTGTTCCTATCATGAATTTTTAAGGTTGTGAACATATGCATATAGTGTTTGCAATCAACATTAATTTTGTTAAAGATGTAAAGTCCAGGGCACAAATTCCATGTCTATAACAATTCTTAAAACATTTAATATCAAAACTTGTTCCAATTGCAATTTAACTCTAACAAGAACAATCACCATGTCAATTCATTGTCTATTTTTTTGTAAGTAAGCAAGGGTATAATTTTATATTTATATATATATATATATATATATATATATATATATATATATATATAATAGTGTGGCTAGGATATAATCCAAATGTCCACCTAATGTCAATAAGCTTGATGGCCTGCCCCGAGGGAAACCAAGCCAGCTATCAAAAAACAAAAAAKAAATMTTTYTATGAGAGTATTTATCATCTGACAAGCTTGATACATAGATACCACGACTGCAAAAAATAAGTAGAGAAGTTAACAGACCCATACATAGAAAATTAAAAACCATGTCTTGACTGTCATTCATCAGTAACATGAACTTGGGGCGCCCCCGAGAGCTGGGCCAAATCCTGCTAGGGTGGAGGTAGAGGTGGTCAGGCAGAAGAGGATGCTCCCTTGTCACCATCAAGCTGAAAGATGTCGCCATGTTTTTTCACCAACCAGGATGTCATTGTAATGAGAATACTATTTTGGCACTCCAACGCATCCATTCGTTGGGTGAGATTTCTAAATTCTCCCTCCCATGGCTTCATAATTTGTGCCATCAAAGTTTTTATATGCCAATAAAGCTCCATTGTCCCATGGAATTTCGAGTCTTTGTTCCTGGTGCAATCCAGGTTGGGGATGACCCTCCCCACTTGCCTATCCACGTATTTATCCTCGATGCAACCTCGAACAGACTGTACCTCCTCTTCTAGAATGGCCATATAATCCCTTACTATTTGCTTGACTTCAAAATGATAATGCTCTGATGCTTCCTTGGCCACGAGGGTAGCTTTGGTTGTGTGCTCAGCCTCTTTCCCTGCCTTTTTTTTCCTAGACTCCATGAGAGCCCAAATTCCCAAAAATAAACCTCCCCAACTGTTAATTCGCCAGACTACCAACTTACACTGTTGCAAACCTCCCATATTCAAAGTGAAATGAAGAACGATAACACTCATAGAACAAATAATAAACCCAGAACACTCACCCAATTTTTGAAGCCTCCTCCCATGCGCAAACATGATATCCATCAGGATGGATTTGTTCTCACCAACAATCTCCATTGAAGGATTCATAATGATCAACCAATGGAGGAGCCTGCAAGTTGTATTGCCTCTCATCCTACAATGTGCTTTGCATATCATGGTAAGAAGAGCTCACATTCACGAACAGAGCAGGAGGGACAGTTTGGAGCAAATGAACCTAGGAGATGGTGGAGGGAAAACCATCAGACAAGACCTCCTACACCATGATATAACTGCCCTCATGTCCACTACATGTCGTCTTATCTTGGCTACAAGATCCATATGTCACCCCATTTGGGTGACTACGTCAATCCATTGTCAAACCGTATAACTATGCTTAATTCCTATTCCATGCTAGTATTTAAAAACTATATAAATGATATGTATATACAATGTATATTGTATTTTGCATTAGCATTCAATATTTAGATGAATGTAAAAATAATAAAATTATGATTCTAGTGTCTAGACAAAGAAATGGAAAAGCAATACATAGAATTCATCACCAACACCATTATATATTTGCATAAAAGTAGTGAAAATGTATATACAATGCATACACTATTGCACAATACGACCTGGATAAATGTATGAAGAATAATAACATTATGGTAACCATCTTTAAAGCAAAAGATAAAAAATAGTGTGTAGAACCCAATTCCATTACTGTCATATGTTTACACTAAAGTCCTCTTAATTATAATTTCATTTCCAATAATTTCAATGAATACTTAATCTTGTAAGGGTTCTATGAGCTCTCTATATTGTGCACCTTCCATGAGCAAGATCAAAGACCAGTTTAGATCATAGTTACAAAATTTCCATATGGGTTTAGATGCCATAGAAAAAATACTAATAGTGGTTAATATAACGAAGGCCTATAAACTATGATGCATACCAAGGAAAACCCTGGAAATAAGAAGCATAAATTGAACAACAAAATGAATCATTCTTGTGTTAGGATGAGTTGCATCATCATCCTTGGCATCATCATCCTTGGGAGGTGGATCTAGTCATCAATAATAGATTCAAATTCTAGTACAATGGGATTTCATCCATCATATTCTTGTTCAAGTTTGGGGATATTTTTGGCTTAAAAAATAGTGAGAGAAATTTGAGCGAATTTGTCATTGTCTTGCTCATGTAGGGAACCTTAACTCTGATGCAATATCGTTCAATTTTTATTTTATTTTTCTATAAAAAGTCTTAGCTTGTTCAACGTTACTACATAGCTTGTGTGCATTGAAGCACCACTACAAGGAGAACAAATTCTTGCAGAATTTTTAGGGAATTTCCCTGGAAAATCTATCCCTTCTCTATTATAGTGGAGGTTGTTAGCAAAGGCGGGTGACCAGAAGTTTTTGCGGAGGTTTTTTTATTGGTGCACCTTTAAGGTACATACACACTGATATGTACATAAACAATAAAGCATCAATGCTTTAATGTTCAAAAGCACTGTCATACTAAAAATAACATGCACCAAATAAAGTGCATCGTTGTCGTTGAACATTACGCACCAGTGCACATCTCTGTCATCAGGTGCACCGCAACAAGGTAAATAAAAAAACTTACCAGATTGATTTTCATTGTTACATTGCATCTAGTGCTTCCAAACTCTCAAGCAAGCATCAATGCTCACCCTCCTGCCAAATACGCCTTGTTTATGGTGCTCTACAATGACTTGGATAACTCCATTGGTAGATTCCACACATTTCCAAATTTTGAAAATTACCACGAATTTTCATTTCCTCTGAACAGTGAAACCATGCCTCCTTGGGACATAAGAGGCTAGGTAAATTGTTTATTACCTTCCTATTTTCATTTTCATCTAATTAAAATTTGAATTTAGCTTGAAATTTGACATTTTTTTCAATTTTTTTTCCAATTCTGTGCGGTGCACCTGAACACTTCGACTCGCCCCAAAGTGGTGCATCATGTGTTAAATTAATAGTAAGCACCACCCTCGGTGCGTCTACTATAAATGTATGCACCAATGTCAATCAAGGAAGAGCACCATTATAAGTTTTAAAAACAAAGCGGTGTGTCATTTGGAACACCCCGCAATTGGGACATAATTGGTTTCTCCTCGCACTAGTACATTTTACTTAATTAAGTGCACCGCTAACTTAACGATATACAAAATTTAACGAAGTGGTGCAACCATTTTAACCAAATTCACCAGTGTTGTTTACATAACCAAACTGGGACATATATTGGCCGACTTAGCACAACGAGGTGTCTTATTGGATGCCTTGTTCCCGGTGCTCTAGACTTTACAACGCATTGTTGAACAAAACATCGATGCTCCAATATCACAGTAGCACTGGTGCGTTAATAGTAACGCATCACATCGCTTCAATTCCGATAAAGAAATCTAACATAGCGGTGCCCATATTCCCAACAAATGCACCAATGTTGTAAAGAGAACAACACCGAGCCAAATTTTTCATAATTTATCAGTGCAATGCGTCTTATTCAATGCATTGTTACAATAAGTAGCGGTGCAACAATAAGCATGGAGCACCGGGATGTAAACACTAAAAGTATGCACCATGGTATGTTTTAAAAAATAAGCATCACGATTCATCTTCTGTAAGGCCTCGTTACCAATGCGTTAGTAAGACAACGTACCGCTAGACATCATGTTGATGGTCTGGTAAAACATGTGCATCGGTGCTTTGAGTTTAACAAAATGCACCAGTAATTTTGTGCACCATAAAATTTAGCGTTGCGGTTTGTCTTTGTTAACTAAATGAACCAGTGCAGTTAAAAGCATTGCATCGGGAAAATATTGTACGATTTCACGTGCTGAGGAATTTCATTGGTCGCCCCGTTATTGGTGCTCTATACCAGCCAACATATCGCAAAATGTAATGTCGGTGCTACAATAACATGGTAGAACTAGTGCATTCATATTAACACATCACACTACTTAAGTTGCGATGAAACAATTTAACCTAGTTGTGCCTTTAAGTATAAACAACACACCGGTGTTGTAAAGACCATGACATTAGGTCGATTATTTCACAATTTAATGGTGCACTGCATCTTATGGGACACATCAGTAAAAGACATGGTGGTGCGATAAGAAACATTGTGCACCGATGTGTATTAGTAACAATATCACATGGAAATGTTGTTTGTTTGATATAGAGCATCGACGGTGGGGCGTAAGTTCCATTTTAGGCACATCGATTACTTTTTAAGATTTTTTTACAAAAAAAAACAATTTTAGATTTTTTTAAATACAAGTTATTTATATATGTGTGTGTTTTATAATTTCAATTTATTTTATCTATATGTGTGCCTAACAATATTTGTATGTTAATCAGAGACGACAACAATTAGAGGAGGAGCAACATCAACAAGAATAGGTCGAGACACACACATTTGTGTGTGAGTGGGAAGCCAAGGAGAGGGAGAGGGAGTTGTTCCCTCACCCTAATTCACAACCGACACATGCCCTTTTGATGGATTTTATCCACCTCAAGTTTTATTGGGAGGGTACATCCCTGTTGACACTTGAATCTGTTAAGACCGAAACGACAACCTCATGAGGATATTAATCCCCCTGCATTTTTTAAAGAGGTGGTACTCCTATGTAAATTTTTCAAAGATTTTAAAAATAAATTGGATTATGCCAATAAGACAAACCTAAATCTTTATCGCCCAAATAATTTTAAAATATCATAAAATACAAGAGTTCATGAGAAGTGGATCGGGAACCTTAAACATCACATTTGCTAGAAATGAATAAATTGCGGGAAATAACAGAAACTCTCACATCCATCACAATTTTTAGATATTTTTTATCACATTCAAAATAACAAGGGAAAATGGTCAAGCACACAAGAGAAATTTGAAGAGTATTACTTATTGAGATAAAAAATACTCGAGTTTGATAAATCAACTTCAATAATCTTATACTCAAAACTAAGAGTTACAAGACATAATCAAAATTAACTTTGACATAGTTCTCTGGAATTTCTCAAAAAATATATGAGTCTTTTACAATCTTAGAAAATTAAAAGTGTTCGTCCACGAATGGATGGGGATTGGGGCCCCCATGGACCATTAAATACATATGAGAAAGATAAAGAAGAATATGTAGAACTGGAACAAGGCGCGGGCAACAAATTTGAATAGAAGACAAAAGAGAAGTTATCAAAATTCAATTATATTCTTCCAACGAAAGAATGAATACAACTAGATGAACTTTGAAAAAGGAAGAAAATGTGATCAGTATAGACTTACTATGATGGAATATATCTTCTACTTTGATGTCGTCGGTGTCCTTTTATCCTCCTTGCTAAAAGTTTATGGACTGGTACTAACTGTCGTTTATTAATTTTCCTCAGTAATCTTGATTAAGGATTTTCTAAACCATTCTTATATGTAGTCTTTCATTGGAGCCACGTTTATTTCATGTTTAATGTTAACATCAAATAACTCACCTTCCAAATCTGTTAAGTCGTGTGAAATATTGTGAATTGACTCTTCAATATCTTGATTTTTGTTTGCATAATCCACTAGCTAATCTTCAATTTCTCTTTCATTATATTCAATTATACTATTGAACTTTTCAGTTGAAATGCTTTTCAATATGTCCACGTGTTCTTCAAATTGTTGCTTCATCATGAATATAGAATTTATGATTAATATTGAATCTTGTGCTTGTTTGGTGTTTCCTTCGAAGTCTATCTCGATGAGTTTTCTGAATAACATTTTCTTTTTATTTACAATTTCATTGAAATTGTCCATAATGTCCTTCAAATTACTGATCTTTTTGATCCAGCATGCTTTCAACTGTTTCATTTTGAATGAGGATGACAAGTATTCTTCCCTTCTTTTAAGCTCGATCATGTTGGAAACTTTGATTACTGATGGTATAACAAGATCTTTGTAAAACCCTTCTTCGTGTTTATAATCTTCTTGCAGGAATTCATTGCATGCATTTACTCGAGATCCAAAATAAATAATATTACCAGATACATCCCATGCCTCAATGATGAGTGACATTCTTCTTTTATATTTTCCTCAGCAAATTTTCTGACAACCATTAACAAAGTTGACGACCCCTTCAAGTTCAAATCAGGTATTCTTGGCTTCGCAATGGCTAATGGGATTGCAAGATAGGGGGAGGCATCAAGGTGAATTCTAGTTCTCTAACTTTTTATTTTAATTTGGGATTTTTTGCTTCTAAGTTATCAATTGAAATATCCAAGGCATCACTCGTTACCTTGTGTATCTTAGAAATTTGAGATGCAGACAACTTACTAAGATTATATTTAGAACATGATTTTCTTTTGTTATTTCTTTGATTTACTCCTTCAAATACTACCTTTCTGGAATCCTTGTCAAATAGTGAATTTTGTATAGTAAATGATTCGTCTTTTGAAAAGTCTTCATCTTGTGTGGCTATTTCAACAACAATTTGTCTGGTTTCTTGTAATCTCTATCCTTCATCAGGGAAATGTATATTTTCAATATCAACTTCAAAAACCACATCCTAAAGAGGTAAGTTATTTGTGTCATTTTCTAATACTTGTTGCTATGCTTCTTCTTGTGGTGGAACCTTTCTCTTCTTTCTTAATTGAATTTTGTGGGGATTTTCCATTTTTCCTCGAGGAGGATTTTTATCACCTCCTCCACTTATCTTTTTTTGTTGTGTTGATGTTTGAACATTGTACTTGTGTAAGTCGTTTTCCTATGAAACTACTGGAGATTGAGCACCTTTTTCATTTGGACCCTTTCCTTTTTGCTTATGTTGATCTATAATGCTTATTACAGTCTCAATATCGTCAATAGGTTGTACCATAGAATGCTGAGTATTACCTTATTCTTCCCCAAATATAATTGTTTGGGTAAACACATTGCTTAATCTTACTGACTAAATGTGATCAACGAAAAATATGACTTGGGTCAAACCCTTAGATTTTTTTTGCATATTTCAAATTCAAAAGATTGAAATGGGCTTAGAATTCATCAATTCTGGTTATGTTTCTTAATACAATTTCTATGACCTTCCACGACAATGGGATAAATTGCCTTTTTCTCTTCTCATGAAAAAAGTGAAGCCATAATCTATACTGCCTAGCAACTTCGGTGATAAACATTTTATCTGAAATGTAGTAAGGGAGAGAAGGAGGATTTTCTCGGGAGCAAAATATTCTAATGACATTATAATTTTCGCTCTTCTCGAGAGTACCCTTATTATTTAGGAAAGTTGCTTCCTCTAATGACAACCTAGATGTGTTATCTCCAAAAAGAAGTTTCTTGAAAACTGTAACAATTCATTATGTGCTTCAAATAAATAAATAGAGGTCTTTTGTCTCCAAAGAGCTTGGTACCAGATAGGTACAGGGTTGATTTTGCAGTCTATCCTCTTGCTAGTTGCTAATCCCTTGAAAATATGGCAGTACATAATAACAAATATTAAATATGAAGCCATGAAAAATGTATTTTCTTTCTTGAAATTTGAAAGTTGGTAAGCAATTTCAATAGAGATAAGCTTTCCCCAGTCGAAAATGACTTTTTCATGAACTGTAAAGTGAAAAATGTACAAATCCAACCGAGACATGGTTGTCGTATTTTCTTGACCAGTAACTCTAGTAAATAACCATTCAATTTCTAGATAAGGGTTTTGTAAATAACTAACCTGAATCTTTTTTATGTCAACAAGCATCACTGCAGGGTCTTCAAGATATTCTTGTAGAAGGTTGAGTCCATTATTTCTTTTCTTGAGAAAATTCCTTGCTTCTCCTTTAAAGGTAAGAGTTGGCTTTGGTAACTTCAACATATTCCTAAAAATGATTGGTGCTAATGAAATAGGGGGTTCTCCGTAGAGTTCAATGGCTCTTTGGTTTGGAATATACTTATAAACGCACCAAACGACAACTTCTTTACAATCAAATACTTATGGTATGCATCCAACAAGAGAAATTCATGATGTCCATACTACATTTTCGTTTCTTTGAAGTTGAGGCAATGTAGGAAATTCTAATCTTCCCTTCCAAAAATATTCATTGTATCTTCACATAATTGTTGCCTTCCTACAACCATGACTTAGAAGATATTCGTAGAAGTGAGACACTTTTTGAGATAATAATGCCTTAATATTTGCCCAATGAAGAACATTTAATGCACATTGAAGGAAAATCCCTTTAGATTTATGCCATTAATAACGACCTTTTCATGATTTGCACAACAATTATCTTTCATAATACCAACATTAAATGTATCTCGAGAAAAAGTATCAAAACGAGATTCATGTTATGACAGGAACGGATATGGAAGAAAAGTTGGGGTGGACCCGTGAGTTTGATATGAAGAAAAATGTACAAGTATTGTGTTAAGCCCTAATATTGGCTCATTACCCCTTAATTGGGGCCTATTACATTAGTAATGTTATTTTATTTATGTCATCTTTATTCCATTAGTTGTAATTATACCTCCTAGTCTCCTTTATATACCAAGGAGACATTTTCATTTGGAATCATCTTGTACTTGAACATTTATGTGGGGTAAAAGGAGATTGCCCCTTTGAAAAGGCTTATTATCTGAAATTATCTCTTTTTCAAGGCGTTGCATACTTATTCTGATAATTTTCTATGCTATATTGATATTCGGTTCTTAACATATGGTATTAGAGCTCAAGGTCTTGGGGTTTCGCTTCTACATCCGAGACACCTTGGCATTTTCGCTATAACTTTTTTTCTACAACGTTTCATAAGGAATGACATGGAGGATATTTAGTAGACGGATCAAGGTACGTTGGGTAAAAATTTCATCTCCTGAGGCCTTATACTTTCGGAGATACAGCTTGTGCAAGATAGGGTTCTGGAATCATCCTGAACTGAGTAATTGCAGAATTTTCGCTATAATTTTTTTTTTGTAAAGTTTCAGACCTTAAACCCCAGAGGCTATTCATAGAAATTAGTAAGGTATCTATGTTAAAAATTTCAGCTTCTGGGTCATCATGGTGATTGTTGATAGATTGACCAAGTACGCACACTTTTGTGCACTCTCTCATCCCTTCAAAGCTAGTACAATTTCCACCGCATTCATGGAGACAGTTCAAAAGATACATGGCAGCCCAAAGATTATTGTAAGTGACAGAGATCCCATCTTCACTGGACATTTTTCGACATAATTATTTTCTTGTTTGGGTACTCAATTGACTCATAGCTCATCCTCAATCTGATGGACACACTGAGATAGTGAACAAATGTTTGGAAGGCTACCTTCGTTGCTTTGTCTATGATAAAAAAACACAATGGTTCAAATGGTTACCCTTGGCAGAATGGTSGTATAACACTTCCTTTCATACTGCAACAAAAATGACACCATTTATGGCACTCTATGGATACCACCCTCCTTCTATCACTTCTTCTCTAAAAGAAAAATCYAAGGTTCAAGCAATGGAAGATCACATCGAGAATCAACAACAAGTTCTCCAAATCTTAAAGGACAACCTGACCATGGCACAGAATCGCATGAAACAACAAGCAAATCAACATCGTAGCGAAAGAAGTTTTGAAGTAGGGGATTGGGTGTTTTTAAGACTACAACCATACAAATAGATGTCCCTCAAACAAGCCAAGAAGGATAATAAATTATCACCAAAGTACTATGGCCCTTATAAGGTGTGGCAAAAGATTGGTACTATGGCATAAAAATTGGAGTTGCCTGCATCTTCACGAGTACACCCAGTTTTCCATGTTTCATGCTTAAAGAAGGTTATAGGCGACAAGATCCCAGTTCAAACTATATTGCCAAAACTTGAGTAAGGAAAAATCATATTGGAGCCTGAAGCCATCACTGACACAAGAATTCACCAACTGAGGAATAGATCCATTTCAGAGTATCTCATTAAATGGAGGAAACTAACGGCGAAAGATTCCACTTGGGAAGATGAGTCTTTTATACAGAAGCATCCAGAGTTACTCAAGCGTTGCCGACAACACTTGTCTTAAGGGGAGGGGCATGTTAAGCCCTAATATTGGCTCATTACCCCTTAATTGGGGCATATTACATTAGTAATGTTATTTTATTTATGTCCGCTTTATTCCATTAGTTGTAATTATACCTCCTAGTCTCCTATATATACGAAGGAGACATTTTCATTTGGAATCATCTTGTACTTGAACATTTATGTGGGGTAAAAGGAGGTTGCCCCCTCGAAGAGGCTTATTATATGAAATTATCTCTTTTTCAAGGCGTTGAGCACTTATTCTGAGATTTTTCTATGCTATATTGATATTTGGTTCTTAACATATTGTGCGGGAAGAAAAAGGTAAAAAGATGGTTAAGTATCGTTGTCGATCGAGTTTGTAGGGAAAACGGAGATGAGAAACTCAGGACCCACGAATTTGTGGTGAGAAAAGCGGAACATGAGAAATTTTATAAGTGTCGTGCAAATTGGGGACTGTGGAGGTGAAGGGACATTTTGGTGATAGCGGAATGACAAAGAAAATTTATGCTAAAATGCGACCCCGCGGTGAAGTGAAAGAAAATGACTAAGTATGGTGAAAGAAAAAACAAGGTGGACTTTTACAAAAAGAAAAACGAGAATTTTTTCTAAGTATTTTGAAGTAATAGAGCAAAGAAAATATAGGGGTCAGCAACTGGCTTCAACTACGGGACAACAACCCCCTATGGGTTGCTGAGAAACGATAATCTCAAAACCAAGTATTTTCTCCATTGGAATATGGAGTCAGAGAAAGAGAATATACAAAACAAAAAAAAGAATATAATATGAAAAGGTGTTGGGTTACTGAGCGGGGGGGGTGAATCAATAATAGAGCAATTTAATCATTTTTCACCATATAGCAATTTAATCTTCATCTTCTCAAGTTTCCATGGCTTTACTCACATGTACACACCCTAATACACTGCCAGCTTGAGTACGTATGCACCCTAATACACTGTCATCCTGCGTATGCATGCACCCTAATACACTATCATCCCGCATATGCATGCACCCTAATACACTGTCAGCTCGCGTATGTACGCACCGTAATACACTATCATGCCGCGTATGTACGCACCCTAATACATTGTCAACTCACGTACGCCTTAGAAATTACAGTTTTGTTGTATTCGTTGTAATTCCAAAAATTTTGTCGTCAACCCTTCGTACTACCTCAGACTTTCGCAACTTCAGATGTATCAATGAGTACTTGCAGTAAGCCTTACACAACAAAATATATTCAATATGTTGAAGTGTGATTAAAATGAGAGAGCCTTGCCTCTTATTAATAATTTCATGTAGCATCCCACTTTCCTTATTTTAGGGAGTCTCCATTAACTTTATTATTTAAATAATTTATTTTGCAAACACTTTCACTTTTGGGGGCTTCTAGATGACTCATGAGGGTTCTCCAACTTCACATGGCCATAACTCTCTAACCATGAAGAGTTATGTGATGTTCCACATACCACCGGAAATGGCATGACATGTACTATCCATCTAGAATAGTACTACTTGCAAACATATCAAAACTTGTACCGTTATCCATCAAACAAACTTGGGTCCATTACCCAAACCTTTGTGCTACAGAAATTCGCTACTGGACTTTATTCAAGGGTTTACATCAATGACAACCAACCCAATTAATCATAAAAAGGAAGAAATTTGATCAAGCAAAGAAGCTTTTGAGATGTCACCCATTGACTGGAAACATTAATACTGTCCCCTTCATATCTTTGAGCATGTATGAATTAAAACTCAAGATTTTCTCAATGATATAAGGACCAATCCAAAGGGCTTCAAGCTTTGTATGCCTTAAATAATATTCTTTAGCTTTGTTCTAGAGCAATACCAGTTCAAATTTTTGAAAATTATTGATTGTTGCACTTTGATCGAAATATTTCTTGACATTATGTTGTCTCTGATCTATTTTCTTCAAAGCTTCGGCTCGTTCTTCTTCTAACTTTAAAATCTGATTTAGCCTTCTATGCAAATGATAAATATCTTCCATGTCTTCAATATTTACAACATAAGTCAAGGCGTTTATTTTTAGATTGATTGGAATTTTTTCTTCTTTTCCATATACCAATGTATGTGGAGACATCCCAATGCTGCCTTTTGGTGTTAATATCCTCACCCATAATGCATCAGTTAATTTTAAATGCCATTTTTTTTTTATTCTGATCAATTGTCTTTTTAGGAATTTGGATCAAAATCTTGTTTGTAGATTCGGCAAATCCATTTCATTGGGGGTAGTAATTTGAAGATTGTCCCATTATAATACCAAATTCCCCACAAAACTTTGGTAAACTTCGATCCAATGAAGATTGACCTGTTATCAGTGATGATTTTTTCTGGCACTCCAAATCTTGATAGAATGTTGTCTTTTAGAAATCTTATCAATTCTTCAGAATCAACCCTTTTTAACGCTACTGCTTCGTGCCACTTTGTGAAATAATTTGTGGCAATAAGAATGTATGCATGTCGTTTTCTTGATTTTGGGTTTATTGGTAAAATCGCATTAAGTCCCCATTGTGCCAACTACTCTTCTACTAATACATGTTGTAAAGGCATTGCAACTTTCTTCATCTTTCCAAAAAAATTATGACAAGAAAAACATTTTCTTACCATTGCATATGAATCTTTAAATATTGTTGGCCAATAATACCATGACCTTATTATTCTATGGGAAGTAGTAGTAGGTGTGAAGTTTCCTCCAAAAATTCCTTCATGAAACTCTTTTATCAATTCTTGGGCTTTGTTTGAGTCTACACATCTCAATAGTATTCCATCATGATTCCTTTTGAACAAAACTTTTGCGACTAATGCATATTGATTTGACTTCATTTTCAATGCTCTTCTCTTTCTGGAAGTCATGCTATTTGGTAATTTTCTAGATCTCAAATATAAAATATTTTCTTTATACCATTTTGAAGTTAGCATGGGCTTCCTATCTGAACAATATATTACTCCATTTAATGAATTGTTTTATGCACTAATCTTACATAATCCTTGTCCTTTAATTGCTTTCAATGGTGTAATCTATATGTCATACTCTTGAATCTTAGCCAACAAATTTTCCCATTTTACTTCTCTTAACTATTGATTTAAAAGCATATTTACTAGGGATGAAGGAACATATGCTATAACATGAGAATTCAAAATATAGCTTTGGAAGTGAGCCATGACCTTGACTAGAAAAAGAGCCTGTTTTTCATTTTCTGAATATTACAGTTCATAATCAGGAAGGGTCTTGATCATGAAGCTTATTGGAAGCTCTTTTCCTCTGATATTTTTCTGTGTAAGGACTGAAGCCACATTCCCTTCTCAAGCAAAAGAATATATGATTAAATCTTTGTCAAAATCAGGACTGAAGCCACAATCCCTTTTGTAGCAAAAGAATATATGATTAAATCTCTGTCAAAATCAGGACTGAAGCCACAATCCCTTTTGTAGCAAAAGAATATATGATTAAATCTCTGTCAAAATCAAGACTAATTATTACAGGTGTTGTGGTGATTGCACACTTGATATTATTAAAGGAATTTTGGATATCTTGAGTCCATTCTAATATTTGATCTTTCTTGAGCAGTAGATTGATTGGTTTGATAATAGATGCATAATCTRGAACAAATCTTCTCACAAAATTTATCTTTCCAAAAAATGATTGTACACCCTATTTTGAAGTTGGAGGATTGAATTCATTGATGGCTTTGACTCTTTCGAGATTGATATAATATTMCTTGTTTGTTGACTATATACCCCAATAGTTTTCCTTCAGAAACTACAAACAARCACTTTTTTGGATTAAGAGAAATCCCATATAATCTGCACCTTTCAAAAACTTGTCTTAAATGATTTATATGTTCTTCCCTTATCCTGAAATGGACAATGAGGTCATCTTGATAATCAACCATAAAATTCCCTAGTAAATCCTTRAAAGCATGATCCATGGCCCTTTGAAAAACAACTCTATCATTCTTTAGGCCAAAAGGCATGTSAGCGTAGGCATAGGTCTCCCATGGTGTTATGAAAGTAGTTTTTGGTTTGTCCTCCTCTGCAAATAATACTTGATTATATCCTGAAAAGCCATATAACATGGACATACAAGCTGATCCACTAACTTGTTGAAGCAAAAATTCCATGTTAGGCAGAGGATAGTTGTCTTTAATACTTGCTTTATTTAGATATCTGAAATCAACACACGAATGGATTTCTCTAGTTTTCTTCCTCACTATTATTGGATTGGAAAGCCATTATCAGAACCTAATAGGAAAAATGATTCCAACTTTCTTCAATTTCTCCAGTTCTATATTTACCAAGGGCTTGACCTTCGGATTTATATTTCTGATCTTTTGTTTCAATGGCTTGGCTCCCTCTTTCAATGGTATGACATGCTGGAATATTGACTTGTGATATGATTTGAGATCATAATAAGTCCATGCAAAAACATCAAAGTATTCTTTAAATAAGGCAGTATATTGGAAAATTTCTTCTCGAGTGAAATCGATCCCAAGATTTACATATTTAGGGGAGCTTTCTATTCCAATATTTATCTTTTGTGTTCCTTGCAAATTTCGCACATATTCTTCTTCTTTTAAAATTTTGGCTTGATCATCTCTTGTAAAGAAAGACTCAAATTTGATACAATTTTTTGGAACATGTCCAACATTGTTATTACTTTTTTCAAGGTCATCCTCATTAGCAAGGAAATCATTCAACTCTTCATGATTCTCAAATACTTGGAGATATTATTGATTATCAGATATTGAGGGTCTGAAAATTCTTTTTGCTTGAAAAGTATTCTTACTCTCGAGATCATCTGGATTAAACAATGATGCAACAAGTGCCAAAGAATCTACTTTCTGGTTTTGTTCTCTAGGAAAAAAGATATGTTAAACGAACTAGATAACTCCATTAGTTCATTTACTCCTTTCACATAAAGTTTCAACCTTTCCTTTTTTATTTTGTATTTCTGAGTTATCTGGTTTATAACCACCATTTATGATCAAGTGCTCATTTTTCATTTCTAATGCCAGAATCATCCCCTGAATCAATGCCTCATACTCTGCTTCATTATTTGTGCATGAAAACGCCAATTTGATAGCATGTAGATGTATAATTTTATCAGGACTTTTAAACACAACTCCAACACCATTCCCTAAAATCGAACATGCACCATAGAATGACATTCTCCAAAATCCAGTGAAAGAGTTTTCTTCCCTTTTAAAATATTTTGATTGTTCTGAATCGAGCACAACATAATTTCCGATACCTACATCGACATAATCTTCCATCAATTCATTTTCTTTCTTCTTGAAAGAGAAAGGCTTTCTATTCTCACGAGGTACCTTGAGCATTGTCCCATCTTTATTTGGTAGCATCATGCAATTATCGTCATTAATGATATAACCTCCAATCATTGATGACCAATCTCTTCCGAGGACTACTACATAAGCTATAGGAATATCAACCACTATTATGGTGAAAACAATGATGATATGAGGTGCAACTATGATCCAAGCATAGAAGTATTTAATTTCTCCATAAGCAGGAACTTTTCTAGAATCAATGACATAAACGCTCTCACCCATCTCATAATATCTAGTACAACTCATGCCAAGTGCCATTACTGCTAGGGGAATAATGTTATTTGTTGCTATGGTGTCTACCAAACAATTATGAAGCCCTACATCACGATTCTCTATTGAAATATAAAAAGGGGGAACTTTGCCTTTCAACCTGACTGTTGATATGTTTTAATTTCGCCTTGGATTTGTAACAACAACGTCCATTCTACTACTTGGCTCGTCCAAAATTCTTAGAAGGTTTTCTCTTTGTTGTGGAATTTTGATCACTCCTATGAAAGGCAAGGTGATTTTCAATTTGGAAAGATCTTCAATTATATTACATGTCATCTGCTGAGAAGGATTTAAATTTTTTTGCTGCTTACTTATTTGCAAACCGCTTGATTTGTTTTTTCTCTTTTTCCTTGTCCTTGTCCTTGTACTTTTCTTTTTCTTTTTCTAAATTTTCTTTCGATCTAAATTTATTTACTTGTTCCCATGTTTGAAAAACATTGTCTTGCGATATATATTTCTCCTCTTGCTCATTGCATATAAACATGGATGACTTGCCTTCATCCGTCTGTACAGATTCAAGAAGTTCTTCTTCAATATAATCAACCTCTTGATCAATATTTTGTTCATCAAAAGCCTCTTCAAGTACTACTGTGTTTGGATTTGGTGCCCTTGGCAATCTTTGTCTTTGTTGATCATCAATACCCTCATTTCTTGCTCTCTATTCATGAATTGGAATCCTCCTTTGCTTTGGAACATGCATTCTTGGATTAGGATTATAATTATCATTCATCTTTAATCTAGTGATTTCATTTTGCATCTGTCGGATAGTTTGATTCATTTGTGCTATCTCCATCCTTTGCTTCATTTCTTGTGCCAACTTTGAGTCATTTCTTAAATTAGGAACTGTTGCTCTGAACATCCCTCCACCAGTTGCTTGAGTTTCAGTGTTACGATTTCCTTGATCTTCGATTCTTCTTGAACTCGATGCCCCTTGATAAAAAATGGTAAGATCGTCCATTCGTTTTTGAATTTTTCCAAGGACAAATTCAGGGTCTACACTAGTTTCCAACATAATTTATTCCATTTTCATGGCCTTTTGTATGGCATGATCTAAATATTCAATTAAATAATCTCTAATGGCAAACTTCACGTTTTAGGGCATTGCATTTTTATAACAACCCAATATTACTGAACCATTTGGCTTTTTTCTTTAGGTATTTTATTGATTGTTTTGAAAAATCTTAGATTGAAATCTCGAATTCTTTCTCCTTTAATCATGTGAATTTGGGTGAAATTGGTGAGGAGAGTATGTTATGCCACTAGAGTAGCATACATGGTAAAAAATGATCTCTCAATATCATCAAAACATGAAATAGATCTTATGGGAAGAGATGTGTAGTATTCATATGCTTGGTCAGTCAGTGTCTGGAGGAATAACCTCACCATAACATCATCATGTTGTATCAAATGAAAATCACACATGTTTAAGAACAAATCCAGATCTATTTTAGGATCAATTCTTCCATCTTCTGAAAATATTGGTAATGCTCCATGTGGGAGAGTTGGTAGTGGATGATGCTCTCCTCGAAGATTGAGAGGGGAATTTATGGCCCTTCTTAATGGAATTCTAGGCCTCTCACACCTTTCCTCATTTCTTAGAAAATTAAAGGAGTTTGTCCATGAAAGGAATGGGATTGGGGTTCCCATGGACCATTAAATATGTATGAGAAAGACAAAGAAAAAGATGCAGAACTGGAAAAAGGCGCGGACAACAAATCTGAACAGAAGATAAAGGAGAAGTTATTAGAATTCGGTTATATTCTTCTAATGAAAGAATGAATACAACTAGATGAACTCTAAAAAGGAAAGAAAATGCAATCAATATAGACTTACTATGATGGAATCTCTCTTCTACTTTGATTCTGTCAGTGTCTGTTTATCCTCCTTTCTAACGGTTTCTGGACCAGTACTAATTGTCATTTCTTGATTTTCCTTGGTAATCTTGATTAGGGATTGTTGGCCCTTGACCAAGTTTTGAGAGATCTTTGGTCAAGTTTGACCTATTTTGGGACTTTGACAGCCTGTCGAAGGAGGAGCGCAAGACGAAGCAGAGATCACAGGATCTCGACCCCTTTTTGGGTCCTTTTTGGGATTTGGGATTATGTAACGGGTATGGGATGTCAGCCCATGGGTTTACCCATGTTTAGGCCTATTTTGTAATGTATATATAGATGTTTAGGCAATGTAAGGATAGAGAGATATAGAGAATACATCTATGTGATGTTAGACAGATGGCTAAGTGCTAGATCTATGTGATCAAAGGATTGTAAGAGCTTTGTGCATATTGTGTGAGACTTGTAGAGCTAAGTGCAAGTCATTGTAAGAAGCTGTGGAAGTTTGTGTGCTTAGATCTACTCGGGGAAGGAAGATCTAGCGAGCTGTGCAGATCTCTTGTCCTATGCAGAGTAGGATTGTGTGGCTCTGTGCATGTGACTGATTGACTGAAGACAATAACGAAGAAGAGTTGGTGGATGTAGCCCCAGGGTGGGGGTGAACCATGTAAATGTTGTGTTGTCCTGCTTTGTGCGATGTCTTGATATGTTTATGTATTTACTTGCTAAAGTGATTTGATATAGATAGATAGATCTGATTATGCTTTGTGCTAATGATGTATATGGATGTAGATCTTACCTATGTGAATGTGTTTAGTGCTTGAATCTGCTAGATTTAATCTACCTCTTTATGATAAGTGCTTAGATACATCATATCTGAGTGAATGATGTGATGCTCAGTTTTATCTGCACAGTAGAATAGTGGTTAAATATTGATGAACTGTCAGTACTAAGTGCTCCGTTAAGTATTACAATCACATATCTGTGTCCCATATAAGGTTGTAGACACCTGAGTTCTGCAACACCCCTACCTCTACCTCGGGTGAGACTTCATCTGCCTCGCAGGTGTTGCCGAAAGGGCCATTAGTTAGGGTTTTGTTGGTGCGTTGTTGCAGTGTTGAACCCTGGGTTTGCCCCTGGGCCAACAAATGGTTCTGTTGTCGGGACGTGAAACTGTGATTGCTGGGAATTAAGGAAGAATAAGCTTTGTGCAAAGACCCAAACTAAAACTGTGGAAGCTATGTGCATAGATCTGTCACTCTAGTGCACAATATTCTACTTGATTTATAAAGCTTTGTGCTGAAGAAAAGAGGTAAGATCTGAACACTTTGTGCTTCAAGAAAGGTAAAAGTAAGAAGTTTTTCTTAAAAAGGTAAGATCTGCAAGCTCTGTGCTCTGATAAAGGTAAGAATAGTGAAAATTTCTAGATCTGAAGGCTTTGTCCTTTGTAGAAGTAAGATAAGTAGAAATTTTTGTTTCAAAAGTATGGATCTAGGTAGGGTTGATAGATTATGTCCTAGCTTGAAAACTAGGGCCCTAATAGATGAAAGAAGGTGTGATATGCATAGATCTAATTGGAATAGTGAAAGATATGTTATACCTATGCATAGAAAGAATGTTTGGACTAACAAGAGGATGTAGGATCCTAGAAAGAGTTGTTTGCAGGTTGGCTACTATGATCCTAGCGCGCAGTACAAAAAGAGTTGGGGATTATTTAAAAGAAAGAGATGATTAACCCTCTGTTACAGTTGCAGAAAACCAGGACATCTTGCTGAGGAATGCCCTGGGAGAAGACCTAGTTGTCTCTGCTGCAAAGCTATGGACCACGGAGTATTGGATTGCCCTAGAATGATTGCTAACCTTGAAGGAGTGAACATGTGACAAGAAAACCCCAAGGCAAATCCAGAAATGGCAGAACCCCAGAAAGAATCAGAGAAAGTATTGCTACAGATAAGAGAAACCCTGAATGACCACTGCCATGTCAGCTTATCAGAGATCTTCAAAGAAAAAGAATGCCTTGAAGCAAGAATATGAGGCTTTGACATTGACTGTGTTCTATATGAGGAAACATAGGTGAATATCTTGACATAAAGAACTTGGGAACTTTTAGGGAAGCCTACTATGACTCCTTCATTGGGAGGAATAGGGTTATTTAGAGGAAAGTTGGTAAACCTATGTGGAAAGCTCACCAAGATATCTATGAATGCCAAGGGAACTTCGACTGAGGAATATTTTGAGATTATTAGATTTATTGAGAACAACGCCCCATTTACCATGTTACTAGGAAAACCTTGGATTGAAAAATATCAGGCCAGAAGGAAAGAAGAAGAAGAAATTTTAGAGAAGAAGAAGCAAGAGTTAAAAGATTTTATGACTAGAAGGATCACACATGATTAAAGAACAAAAGAACAGATTGAAGCTATTTAACATCAGAGACTCAGATGTCGAAGTTGCAAGAACACTAGAACACCCACAGAAGATTGAAGTACCTATTCCAAATAAAGAAGAAGCATCACCCTCGAATCTTAGGAAAGAATCTCAACAGTGCGAAGTAACTATGCCACAAGAAGATAAGAATCAGAATGGAAAAAGGCATACCGAGACGAAGCTCACTGGAAAGAAGGCTAGAAATCTAAGTAAGAAGAGAGCTAAGATCGACAAGTTACAGAAGGTTCCAGACGGAACCTCGCAGACGGAAAATTTGCAAAATTGGAACTTCATCGAGATAACAGAACAATGTCACATGGCACTTCCCCATGACAAAGAAATATAGCCTTTGAGACTAATATAATTGTTTAACCGACCCTCCGAACAGGTCGGAAGGCAATTATGGTTCGCCACCAGACCGTTGGACCATGCCGTAACGGACAAAACATAGTTAATGAAGGATTTTTCCCCGTTGCAAGAGATTCGTTGCCAAGTTATCTATTTATACCGTCGTGCCATGCCCTGGGAACACTTTTGCTAACCGTGAATCTGAGCCCATAGACTTGTTGATTTTACACAATGCTCATTGCGCTATTTCCCTCTATTGTATTACCGTGTCTAAGTTACTCCCCGAACTTGAGATTTTCAATCCCGAGCACGTATGTCGGCTGAGTTCAGTGCTGCAGAGAAATTTGTTGAAGAAGTTTTGATCGACCTCATGACTGAAAGAGTCATGTCAATGTATGTAGGTGTATAAGCTTCATCGACGAGAACGGTGCAAGCTTATCCATCGATTGCTCGAGGAGCATGACCATCCCGATCATCAGCAGAAAAGAGAACCAAGCATAAAGACGACCTCACGAATCCAAAACTAATTCTAACCATACTGCCTGATTACATCCTGCCTATGGCTGGCGTGGTGGACCGTGATAGTGTACCACATGATTTCGAGTACACCATAATTATTGCGTACCTCTCGAAGGGGATACGCGCAGTTCAAACAGACCAGGACATGATCGCAGCACTAAAGTTTAGCGACTTCAACCCTAGATATCGCAAGATCTATGGCATGCTCTCCCCATACAAGTACTTGACCAAAACTAAAGGAAAGAATTCGAAGATCATCCCCCAATCGTGGACAATGAACCTCGCGTAGTCCACCCTGTTGAACGTCATGAAAATCCCACACTTCGGAAGACACTAGGAATTCAATGAATGTGTCAAGTTGCTACTGTTGTGTTACCATGGCGGCTACTTATGGCTCGACTACCACATTACAGTTGACCTGACACTGATCCACAGGATCACAGGCCTGAGTATGCAAGGACCTGACCCGCAGGACTTTTATCCAGGAAAAGCTGTAGATCGGGCACTTGCACAGAAGATAAAGGACACCTATGGCGATGTTGAGAAGGGAACAAGAGGCTACAAGTTAGCTTCCATTCAGAGTGGAACAATGTACCTTACATGTCAACTGATAGCTAGGAAGTTAGTAAGAAAGAACCGACCTACGCAGATCACCGACTTTGTTGTTGACCTCACAGGGAAGTGCACATAAAACCTATAGATGAACTGGGCAAAGTACCTAGTTAACCATTTGGAACTTGATTGTCGAGAAGCCTAAGTCTAGGGTTACGAATTCCATTTCAGCTGGCTCTTGGTCCTCATTGCATTCGTTGCCTGGGAGATGCCGGAAGGAGCAACCTTCCCAGACATAGAATCGTTCGAACTGCTTGTCATGAAGTTCACTACCCCGTGGTATTCAACGGATATGAACAAACAGTAGCAATTGAATGCTATGTTTCATACATACTACCATCAACTGAAGCAAGCCATTGAAGTTGAGCCTCGCATGACTCCAAACACATTACAAAGGTTCTAACCACTGATGAAGTTTAGCGCATATCAACACTTCACTTATATTACAACGCAGGCAGATGAACATACATAGTAGCTCTAGACATACTATAAACTTATAGAAGAAGACCTGGAGGAAATCACTAAGGAATGGTCTGTTGACCTCCTTGTCCCCACCAACCTCGCAGAGATATCTGATAACGACAGCCCAAAAGGACACCCATAAAGAACAAAATACACCCAGAACTAGCAGATAGCAGAAGACTGAGGAGGTCCAAAACTTAAGCAGCACCTCAGGAAAGACTGTTTCCATGTCACCTAACCAAGGGGGTGGTGACAAAGTCGAAGCTGAATAGAGGCCCAGTGAAGTAACACCACCCAGAGACGAGGAGGATCCCTCAAAGAAGAGAAAGGTTTCCCCCCTGAAACCTTCTTCCTGAAAGAAGTCAAAGGATACCACGACCAAGATGCAGACTGTCCTCACCTCCGACGATTTTGATTTCATCATCGCAACCCTGAACGACGCCTCGTTGGAAATAACAGAGAAACAAACATCCAAGCAGGAAGAAATGTATGATAGGATTGAAGTCGAACTCTGAGGGGTACAACAAGACCTTCAGTCCAATCGCGTAGTCTCCACTGTGTCGGGAGAATAGGAGTTGGGAGATGCACCAGCCCAACTCCACCAACTAGTTGATACAGTCGAAGCTCACCTCCGACAAGCACAGGAAGAAATTGACCAAGCCACCTAGGCTTTGACGCAATTACAAGGAGTACTTGTCGAACAACGTCGAGCTGCAGAATAGGAAAAGATTGATCTCCAAGCGACATTCAATGAAGAAAAATCACAGATGGAACAAGGAAAAGAACAGTTGCTCACAGAGCAACTTGAAGTAAAAGAAGCGGTCAGTAGAGCACTTCGCTCTGTGACAGTCGTCGAAATAAAGGCAGAAGATCGAGTCATGCAGCAAGTGGAATAGCTCGCAGAATCTATCTAGCAGTTACAACAATACATAGCAGACTTAGAGCTCCGCGCAGTGTCCGAGACCCCACAGAATCTAAAGGACCAAAGAGCAGCAACAGCTCGAAGCGCAGTTGAGAAAATAAAATCCCTTACTATGGAATGTAAGCAACTTACTAATCACAGTGCCCAAACCTATGAGCAACTCATAGAGAATCCGTAACTAAAGGCACTAGAGTCGCAGCTCCAAGAGGCAAAGTATCAAGCCGAAATAATACAAGCACAGCTGAAGCCTCTGTCAGTTGTGGAAAGAATGAAGCGCTCCCAAGAGAAACGCACCGCCCAACAACAGATCATGTCACACACCCACTATGACAACTAAGATTTTTTTATTTTTTTTTGTCTTTTCTTCGAGGGACAGAATCCCTGAATTTCTAAAGGGCCTAGCGCAGACCATCCCTTCCCTTATCCTCCTCCATGTGATTGTTGGCTAGGACCACAGGCCTTACCAAAAAGGCACTTCTGGTTTTCACGTTTCGATATTTATGTGTGCGAGCTCTCCCCAGCTCCATGTCCCTTGAAATGACAAAACCTGAAATGGGGTTAACGAGCTCCTTGGCTCCCCCTTTTCCTACTCCATGCGACCACCTCCATGAACCCGCTTTCGAGATTTTTGTTGCAAGGAACCCTTGTTCCTTCAATCCCCCAAACCCGAAAGCCCAGTATCATTTGAATCTATGGTCCAGATTGTCGACTTGATCAATGGCCCATATTAAATCACGACATTCTACCTTTCGAGATTCTGGCGGGCTCTTCACTCCTATTTCTCCGATGTCCAGAACCCCGGTGGCTTTAGATCTTCACCACACGTCCTCTACAAATGGACGGTCCAAATCCTTTCAGGACTCCTCCTTTCTACCACATGACCCTGTCTTGTGACCTAGGCCTCATCCACAAAGCGCGTCGGGGTTTCGTATACCGGGATTTCACGACTTGCGAAAACGAGGGGTCTTGCCCTCTGGTTTCCCGGGTGCTGAAACGCTGAAACTTATTCACGCTAGACCGATTCGGGGTTTCGTATACCAGGATTTCATGACTTGCGAAAACGAGGGGTCTTGCCCTCTAGTTTCCCGGGTGTCAAAACGCCGAAACTTAATCACGCTAAACCAATTCAGGGTTTCGTATACCGGGATTTCACGACTTGCGAAAACGAGGGGTCTTGCCCTCTGGTTTCCCGAGTGTCAAAACGCCAAAACTTATTCACGCTAAACTTATTCGGGGTTTCGTATACTGGGATTTCATGACTTGCAAAAACGAGGGGTCTTGCCCTCTGGTTTCCCGGGCGTCGAAATGCCGAAAATTATTCACGCTAAACCGATTCGGGGTTTTGTATACCAGGATTTCGCGACTTGCGAAAATGAGGGGTCTTGCCCTCTGGTTTCCCGGGTGTCAAAACACTGACACTTATTCACGCTACACCGATGGTCCAGATGACTCGTGGATCAACAACCATGATCACATCGCGATTTCGTGAATCGTGAGTTCGTGCAGTCGTACCCTTTGACCACTTCAAGTCGCGAGTCAGCGAAATGCTACCCGACTGCCATGTGTCATCTGTCAATGGACGGTTCCGAATACTTCGGGACTTTCAGGATGTTGTCGAGTCCACTCTCCTGCCTATGCAAAGGTTAAGATCGACAGTCAATAGAGCTTCGACAGATCCTTGGATCTACGGTCCTGGATCCCATCACTACTTGCGAAGGCTAAAGGGGTCGAGGTGTTAACGCCTGCGCTCCTCCTCTAGATCCATCGGTCTTGATAGATCTGGGGTATTTCCGAAAGGATTTCGACTGTTCGTCTACCAAACGATGGGGTATTCTCTTTCGATAATTGGACTCGTTGTCCTTTCTGAGCTTGAATCACGAGATTCAACTTCTCGGGGCTTTGAACTCCCATGAATTCGAAACCTAAGAGAACTACTCTTTCTTGTACAAGGTTTCCAGACTCAGATTACATGATCCTTCAGAGGGTTCTTGGGTAACTATCCCTAGGCTTGGTGACCTGACTGAAAAGCCTTCCTAATTCGCTGAGCTATGAACTCTGTGACAGGGGTAAAGTAAACTCGTGGGTTTACTATAACGGTACTCTTTTCAAGGAACTCACTCCGACTTTAGAATGCGGGGAAACTTCCAGGGAGAAGGTGCCTCCGGGAAATTAAACTAGGACATAGCGCGAGTCAAGTAGATGGGACAATTCTCAAGGGAACGGACTCGTATTCTGAACTTATTCATTCTATACATAAACCGATTATGGTCATATAAGTATAAGCATGCATCCATTATTTCCAATCAAAACACAAGGCAAACACTTCTATACAAAAACCATTTATGAGCATATAAACATGAGCATGCGTTCGTGATATTCAATTCAAAATACAAGACATAACACTTATCAGAAACACCAGACAAGATGCGACTGTTGAGAGGGGTGCTCATTTCCACCCAACCGTAAGCTCAGTGACTCCAAACGGATTTACCACTAGCCACCCCCGAGCTAGACCATGATGCTTTGAGATTCAGTCTCCTACTTCCAGTTGAACGGAAGTCAAGGACGAAGGTTACTCTCCTTCTCCTTTGTTCAGAACTCCCTCTATTTCCAGAGTTCCTCCAGTTTTTCTTCCGTGATCCCTATCGCGCGTGTTCTCTCCTCTCTCCCCCCCCCACACACTTCCTTTCTTGCCTTGTTCTGCAAGATTGCGTGTGGCATGAATTCCCCCATCCGTGGTCAGGTCTCAGAGCTTCTACGGATGGGCGATTCACCCTCATACCCTCATTAACTCTTGAGGAGACTCCCCACCTACATCCTGGCGGGTAATTCATTCTAGGGTCATAGAGTTGCTTTGGTCTTTGAGCAAGTAAAAACGAGTATGGTATTGGTTCAGTGGAAGTTAACGCAACCATTCCAGGTCCCTTCCACCACCTCTCATTAGCCATCGTGGTCTCTTTTAGCACATCCCCCTCCCAGCAGTCATGCAACACATATTCATAACATAATTTACATTCATCGACCTTTTATACAAAGGTCCGTCAAATCAAACATTCACATCTTTGAGTTTTCCATAGTTCTTGGCCAATATAGTTATTTTTACAGATTGGGGGAAACATGGTGTTACAATTCCCTCCCCCTTAAAGGAACATCGTCCTCGATGTTCTATCTATCAATATGACGTGTATGTACAGAAGTAAACAAAATCGGATATGCATGTTTCATGGCATCTTCCATTTCCCACGTAGCCTCATCTGGGCCAAAATGTTTCCACTGCACCTTGACCTGTGCAATGGTTTGGTTCCTGAGTGGGGTTTCCTTTCTGTCCAGTATGCATTGAGGTTCTGGCAGGAATTCTCCCTTTGGTTCCACCTGGATCACAGACCAGTCAATTATATGATTAGAATTGTGTACATATTTCTTCAATAATGAAACATGGAAAACATTATGTGCTTTTGTTGTGGGAGGAAGTGCTAGCCTATAGGCTACAGGTCCCACTCTATCTAGAACTTCAAAGGGTCTACAATACTGAGGTGCCAACTTGGCACAAGCTCCCATCCTCAGGGAACTCTTCCTACACCTAACTCTGAGATATATGTGGTCTCCCGTCTTGAATTCTCTTGGAGTTCTCTTTCGGTCAGCGTAACTTTTCTGTCTATTCTGAGCGACCTTTAGATTTTGTTTTATCTGAATCACTTGTTGTTCCATTTATTTCAACATGTCAAGTCCAATAGTAATTATGTTTATGGGATTACTCCAACTGACTGGAGTGTTGCACGGCCTACCGTAGAGGACTTCGAAAGGAATCGTCTTCAGGGATTCTTGGTAGTTGTTGTTGTAGGCGAATTCCACCAGTGGCAGGTAATCTTCCCACTTTTTGGGTTGATGCATTACATGCATCCTTAGCATGTCTTCTAATATTTATTTCACTCTTTCTGTCTGTCCATCGGTTTGAGGATGATAGGCTGTGATAAACAGTAATTTGGTCTCCACACCAACCATCAAGGATTTCCAAAAGTTGGAAGTAAATTGTGTGTCTCTGTCAGACACAATCTCTTTAGGCATACCATGTAGCCTGAATATCTCCTTCATGAATACATTGGCGATGTCTATTGCCTTGCAAGTCGACTTGACGGGGATAAAATGAGCGGACTTTCTCAATTTATCCACCACTACCATGATGGCGTCATTCTGTTTGGTCGAGGTTGGTAATCCGGTGATGAAATCCATTGAGATGGTTTCCCATTTCCATTATGGGATTGGTAGAGGTTGTAATAATCCTGCTAGGTGTCGGTGTTCTGCTTTAACCTGTTGGCATTCTATGCATTTGGCTAAGTACTCAGCTATGTCTTTCTTCAATCCTGGCCAATAGAATTGTTTCCTGGTGGCCGTGATCATCTTTTGGTATCCTGGATGACCAATATATGGTCTTTTATGTAGTTCATCCATTATGAACCTCTTCAAGTCATCACAATATGGAATATACAATCCGTTTTCGTAAGTTAGCATACCTCCATCTATCATCTGGTAGCCTTCATACTTTATCCCTATGGGTTCTTGCTCCAGGTACGAGGTCACGGTCTAGAAGAATGTGTCTGTTTCTTGTGCATTCTTGACTCTTTCCTTGACATTCGTCTCGCAGGTGCTCACCGCTGCCAGGTGAATTGTTTTCATACTTCTGCTAAGGGCAATGACCACCTTATTTTCCTTTCCTTTAATATGTTTGATTTCAAAATCAAACTCGCTAAGGAGGGCCATCCACCTAGCTTGTCTGGCATTGAGCTTTGGTTGGTCAAACAGATATCGCAATCCACAATGGTCTGTCATAAGTACAAATTTCCTTTCCAGGAGGTAATGCCTCCACATTTTTAAGGCGTGCACTATGGTGGCCCGCTCTAGATCATGGGTCACACAGTTGACTTCGTGCTCATTCAATTTTCGGGATTCATAGCAGACTACACTTCCTCCTTGCATAAGGACTCCTTCGACCCCTTCCTTGCAGGCATCTGTGCACACGAGGAAGTCATCTTTAGGATCAGTGATCTTCAACACGGGTACGTGGGTCAGTAGATGTTTTAGGGATTGAAATCTTTCTTCACATTCTTGTGTCCACGTGAATTTAGCTCCCTTTTTATGGAGGGCAGTGATTGGACAACCAATCTTGGAGAATTCTTTTATAAATCTCCTATAGTATCTTTCTAAGCCCATAAAGGATCTGATATCTGAAACATCCTTTGGGGTAGGCCATTCCATGATAGACCTGATCTTGTTAGGGTCAACTGCTACTCCTTGTTCAGATATGACATGGCCCAAGTAATGTATTTGCTTCTGGAAAAAGTCGCAATTGCTAAATTTGGCATAGAGTTGATGTTCTCTTAGCACTTGAAGCACAAGTCTAATATGTTCCTCATGTTCCTCTCTATTCTTGGAGTAAATTAATATATCGTCAATAAAAACCAGTACAAATTTGTCTAAGAATTTGCTGAGCACATTGTTCATCAAGCACATAAAAGTGGCAGGGGCATTGGTTAATCTAAATGGTACTACCACAAACTCATAGTGACCATATATCGTCCTGAAGGCAGTTTTGTGGATGTCTTCACCCTTGATTCGGACTTGATGGTATCCAGATCTCAAGTCAATCTTTGAGAAGATGGAAGCACCTCCCAATTGATCGAATAGGTCATCGATCCTGGGTAAGGGGTACTTGTTCTTTATGGTTACATTATTGAGTTGTCTATAATCTATGCACGGTCGGAGGGTAGCGTCTTTATTTTTCACAAAAAGGACTGGTGCTCCCCATGGAGACACGTTGGGCCGTATATAGCCTTTGTCCATCGTTTCTTTTAGTTGTAATTTAAGCTCAACTAGATCGGGTGTGCTCATCTTGTAGGGTGTCCTAGACACTAGCACCGCTCCTGGTTCAAGTTCTATCGAGAAGTCAATGTCCCTTCTCGAAGGTAGACCCAGTACCTCTTCCAAAAATACATCTCTATATTCTCTTAGTGTGGGGTGGTCTTCGAGGCTTGGTTTGTCATCTTCAACTGATTCCAACACCTGTAAAGCATATAGTGGACATCCGTTTCTGCAATACTTTCTCATTTGAAGAGCTGATATTCGTCTCACCGAGACAGGTTTTTGGATCCCTTGAAGGGTTATCCTTCTTCCTTCTTCAATTACACATTCTAAGGTTTTATGGTAACAGTCTAGTCTGGATTTATATGTGGTTAGCCAGTCCATACCAATCAACAGGCCATATGATCCTAGGGGTAGTATGTTAAGGGTTGCTTGGGTGGGGAATTCACCCATAGTGAATTGGCAAGTTGGTATGACCTCCGCTACCTTTCTTTTGGTGCCAGTGGCTAACTGTACCAACCATGACTTGGCGTGTTTATGTGGTTGTAATTTACACTTATCAACAACCTTAGGAGCTATATAACTCAAATTTGAACCAGGGTAAATTAGAATAGACACTAGATGGTTGGTGATCATACCTTCCATCTCCACCACTGAAGCTTGGTGGTCAGCTTGTTTATTATCCAAGGCTGCATAAATTTGTGGCACACTCCTGGCCACGTCATTCACGGTGGTAGCTTCTTGAACGTTGTAAATTATCCGACTATTCTATTGTCGGTGCGGGCAGTCCCTTAGTAGATGTTCCTCTCCACAACCCCAACATTTCAAGGGTTCTCTCTTTGGGTTATCAATATTTCCTGGGGTAGATCCAGAAGGTTTATTTCCGCTCTGGGAGGGGAAATTCTATTGGTGTACACTTTGGGTTGGGAAGCTCATCCTTGAGTCCTTTTTATATTTTTTAAATCTCGGGGATTTAAACCCCTTTTTCTAGAATCCCGAACTATTCTTCTACTTCCAGCCTTCGCGAGGTTTTGTCTGATGCCCAAGTTGTTCATAACAATATGTTGCCTTTCGGATAGTGTCTTCTAGGGTCTTTAGCTTGTCAAACTCAATCCTGTTCTGATAGTCCTTAGGTAGTCCACTGATGAATCGTTGCACCTTTGCCTTTTTTGCTTTTATATAGGATATGTACCTCGGCAACTCGAGGAATCTGCTGACATATTCCTCTATGGTGAGTTGCCCCAACTTGAGTTCATAGAATTCTTTAGTCTTTTCGTCGAAATACTTTTCCGACAGATACTTATTCCTAAAGTATTTCTCGAATCGTTCCCAAGATAGGTCTTCTTCGTGAATCCCTTTTACATTCTTAAGGTCTTCCCACTAAATGGAAGCATTTCCATTCAAGTTGAAAGTGGCTACTCAGGCCTTCAAGTTTTCTGAGAAGTCATGGACTCTAAAATACTTCTTTAGTCCAAGCAGCCAAGCCTCCGCTTTCTCCCCCTTCTTTATTTCACCGTCGAAAGAGGGTGGTTTGGCCTTTTTGAATTCTTCAAGATTGTGACTTTTGGAATGCTTTCACTTCTTCCGTTTTCTTCGAGAATAAGAACTAGTTCTGCTACTAGAAGATCCCTTCGAGTCGCCAATTTCCTTTCTAGAGGAATCGTTCGAGGCTTGTCCCTTATCTCTGGGGTGGACCTTTCTCGAGGTGCTCTTCCCAGTGTGGCCACTTAAAAGACCACGTTTTTGTATCTCAGGTGGACTTTGAATTTTCTTTGTCTGTCGTCGGTCCGCGTGACAAGTGTTAGGTCCATGCTGCAATTGTCTTTGTATGTCGGATAAACTCTGCAGCAAGATTGCATTAATTTTCATTTGCTTCTCTTGCTCTTTTATCAACCTCTCATTGTCGGCCTTGCAGCTCTGTAGTTCGACCATGAGGCTCCTCACAGTCTCAGATAGATCTGGAGGGGTCTCTACTGCCCTCCTTTCATCAGACTCTTTGTCTCTATTGTGGGAGCCATCCCCCACTTCATGGTGTGTCACCATTCTATGCGTCTGCAGTTTCTCGCGGTTGACCGTCTGCTTGTGTGCAGGAAAAACACTTGTTGTTAGTCAATATTTATATTCATTCATAACCAATGCATAATTCATATTTTTCAAATGCATACACACAATAGGAATTTTCATTATTAACTTCAACTTTTGATAAAGGGGGTTAAGATAGAGGGTTACTCCTTTTAAGAATACTTCAAATGGAGTTTCTGCGCAACTCGTTCATGAGCCCAAGCAAGCCAAGTGTTGTAACCATGCTTTGATGCCAATTTGTCACACACCCACTACGACAACCGAGATTATTTTTATTTTTTTTGTCTTTTCTTCGAGGGACAGAATCCTTGAATTTCTACGGGGCTTAGCACAGACCATCCCTTCCCTTATCCCCCTCCATGTGATTGTTGGCTAGGACCACGGGCCTTACCAAAAAGACGCTTTTGGTTTTTGTGTTTCGGGATTTCTGTGTGCGAGCTCTCCTCGGCTCTCTGTCCCTTGAAATGTCGAAACCCGAAATGGGGTTAACGAGCTCCTTGGCTCCCCTTTTTCCTACTCCATGCGACCACCTCCGTGAACACACTTTCGAGATTTTTGTTGCAAGGAACCCTTGTTCCTTCAATCCTTGAAACCCGAAAGCTCGGTATCATCCGAATCTATGGTCCAAATCGTATACTTGATCAACAGTCCAGATTAAATCTCGACATTCTACCTTTCAGGATTTTGGTGGGGTCTTCACTCCTATTTCTCCGATGTCCAAAACCCTAGTGGCTTTAGATCTTCACCACGCGTCCCCTACAAATGGACGGTCAAAATCCTTTCAAGACTCCTCCTTTCTACCACATGACCCTGTCTTGTGACCTAGGGCTCATCCACAGAGCGCGTTGGGGTTTTGTATATCGGGATTTTGCGACTTTCGAAAATGAGGGGTCTTGCCCTCTGGTTTCTTGGGTGCTGAAACGCCGAAACTTATTCACGGTAGACCGATTCAGGGTTTCATATATCAGGATTTCGTGACTTGCAAAAACGAGGGGTCTTGCCCTCTGATTTCCTAGGTGCCGAAACGCCGAAACTTATTCACGCTAAACCGATTCGAGGTTTTGTATACCGGGATTTCGCAACTTGCGAAAACGAGGGGTCTTGCGCTCTGGTTTCCCAGGTGCTGAAACACCGAAACTTATTCATGCTAAACTGATTCAGGGTTTCGTATACCGGGATTTCGCGACTTGCGAAAATGAGGGGTCTTGCCCTCTAGTTTTCCAGGAGTCGAAACGCTGAAACTTATTCACTCTAAACCAATTAGGGGTTTCGTATATCGGGATTTCGTGACTTGCGAAAACGAGGGGTCTTGCCCTCTGGTTTCCAGGGTGCTGAAACGTCGAAACTTATTCACGCTAGACCGATGGTCCAGATCACTCATGGATCAACGACCACGATCACGTCGTGATTTCGCGAATCGTGAGTTCGTGCAGTCCTACCCTTTGACCACTCCAAGTCGTGAGTCAACGAAATGCTACCTGACTGCCACATGTCCTGTGCCGATGGACGGTTCTGAATACTTCGAGACTTTCAGGATGTTGTCGATTCCACTCTCCTGCCTATGCAAAGGTTAAGATCGACGGTCAATAGAGCTCCGACAGATCCTTGGATTTACGGTCCTAGATCCCATCGCTACTTGCGAAGGCTGAAGGGGTCGAGGTGTTAACGCTTGTGCTCCTCCTCTAGATCCATCGGTCTTGACAGATCTGGGGTATTTCCGAAAGGATTCCGACCGTTCGTCTACCAAATGATGGGGTATTCTCTTTCGATAATTGGACTCGCTGTCCTTTCTGAGCTTGAATCACGAGATTCAACTTCTTGGGGCTTCGAACTCCCACGACTTCGAAACCTGAGAGAACTACTCTTTCTTGTACAAGGTTTCCAGACTCATATTACATGATCCTTCAGAGGGTTCTTGGGTAATTATCCCTAGGCTTGGTGACCTGACTGAAAAGCCTTCCTAATTCGCCGAGCTATGAACT
>ML787369.1:214723-252033 GCA_009831015.1 Picea engelmannii
TTGGCACATAATCTATCTTGCATATTTTAACACATGAAGCAAGGTCCTGTAAAGTTTATTTTAATGAAGTAGAGGGTGCTTGCATAGCATAACAAGTCAGCCTTCTATTTTCAGATCACCTGGCAGAAGTTTTATGCTTCTCACGCTTTCTTAAACTTTATAGAGTCTCTATTAGTGGTCTTTGGTTGGGTTAAAGATTTGGTTTTAACGTGTTTATTCATCTTCTTTGTTCGCTTTAGAGGTTTAGAGTTGGCCTATAAGTGTCAGATCCTCTGTTGGATTCTTGTGAGTCCCATTTACGCGGTGGTCTAGGGTCTGTATGAGTCTTGGGTTTTATCTTCTCTTTATCCGGTTTATGCTTTGAAAAACAAAAAAATCTTTCTTATGTTTTTCTTATTTAAGCATTTCAAAAAAAAAAAAAAAAAAAAGATTGTATTCATGCATTTAGTTTGGCAATTGTAGCATAGGTTGTTTTTTTGCAAAAAAGAAAATAGTTATATTTCAAAGTTCCTTCTTAACTGTTTTCCTGAAAATTTAGTTGTTTTGCATTATAAACGAAAAGCTCTTTTAGGAAACTTTTGGTTAGAGGATCTTGAAATACTATTTTGAAAATTTTGTAATCACAAAGATTTACAAGCCATTGCTTTAAATTTGAAGTATCTAGTTTGCTTTTCCATAAATGCTCTAAAGTTTTCTTCTCTTTCATCTCTTCCAAACACTGCAAGTTGCACGTTCATATCCTTTGAGTAAGTCAAGCCCATAAAATCAACGCTTAACTTAAAAGCTATTAGACTTTTTGTTTGTAGGGTTCCACAACTAGTCTAGGCTTTAGGGCCTTGAAATAGGTGTGAAGAGGAAACTCTTTAAGGCCATCTAAACAAACATTAGAGTCTGTGATAGGGAGTGTCAAAAGTATCATAAGAGTTAGTCGGGGCCCCCCTCTAACACAGGGGCTAAGCACGAGGTCACGTAAGGAAAGGTAGAGGAGATAACCCCTCCAAAGTCGGACCAAGCGTAGTGGGGATTGTATATTGAGGGTCTTTCTTGGGAATCACATTGATCATGTTTGACTAAGGAACCTCATGGACCTCGAATCCGTTTGAGATCCGCAGTTGTCTTTCAAACCAATTTCCTTCAGTACCCTTGACAGGATTTGAACTTTGTTATCCTTCTCATTACGATCAGCCTGACTGTCGACTGTACCTTCCTAGTGATTGACTACGAGCTAGCAACCTAGTTGCCTATTTTTACAGAGTTACACAGGTGACTGCGAGGGTATACCACGGTACCTAGAGAAGAAATCAGATCACGGTCTACAGAGTATACTTGGAGTGTGTTTCCGTGTTCGAGTTACACTTGCACCTGTAAGTTTCTCTAGTGTCGATTCGCATAATTGTTCTTCCCACTAGTCAGTTGTCTACTTGATTTGCCTTTAGGAAATTTTAGTGTGTTCTCTGTGTTCGCGCGAGCTAAACCTTACAGTGTTAGTTGATCATTTCACAAATTAGAAGATCAACAACTCTGTTGTTCGTGTGGGCTTCAAGGCCTATCGCTAGTTACTTTGGAGCCACCTCTGCCACCGTTGAGGCGTAGGCTAGATCAAGGAGGCTCATTTGAAGCTACCGGGACACAGGAAACTGTACTCGAGCTAGCTCCGAGAGAAGACTTTCCTACATCGAAGGAATCCATTTTTCTGACCTCAAGACCGAGGGTTTCAGGCCAACAAATCCTCCGATCACTGACTTATTGGCACCGCTTCTAATTCAGATAGTCCCTCTCGAGGTGACTTCTCCTAAACGACAGTTTGTTCAATGAGCGGCTATGGAAGTGACTAATGCTACTCCGTTGGGCAGTCCTCATACTCCCATCACAGATTCTATAGGAGGGGGCATTGTACCTCCTCCCCAACCTCCACCTGCCAAGACTATGACTATATAGACGCCCAGTACTTTGGGTAGTGGCTCAATTCCTTCGATGACTTTACCCATTATTCCCTCTATTCAGAACACGTCGGGCACACCCTTTTCATATAGGATGCTTAGTTTTGACTCCAAATCGGTTCTCACATACTCTACTCTACAGACCATTGGTCTAGGGGCAGAGAGCTCTAATGCTCCCTTGCAAGGACTCGTCGCGGGCACAACTGCCCCTTTCAACGCCATTCCTTACGGTGGGGGTCACATCCCTCCTCCGTCCCCTTCGCTCGGTGGCATTTTTCACCAACCAATCGAGTCTAATACCAATTATAGTTTGTTCAATGGAGAGAGCCAGGGACATTCATCCTACACGACTTTGGTGGGATCAATGTTGTTTTCTTTGTTTGGTGCATTTGGAAATAATGCTTTTAATTCGTTTGCTTTCTCGACTAAGGGAAACCCCATCTTTGGTCAACAAAACCTTGTGCAAGGTTTCATTCCTTCACATGGAGCGATGACATGAATTTACTCCTCGCAAGGTCTTGGGAATCCTTGGTAGGGCTTGTTTCCCTTGCAAGGGATGTTGATCGGGGGCAACCCCTCCTATGCTCTGTGGAACCCCGAGCAAGGTTCAATACCTATCCCAGGAGGGTCGGCTGGGGGCACCCCCAACCAAGGTTCGTGGAACTTTGTACAGGGAGCAATCCTGCACAAGCCATGTCATCTAACTTCGGGAATCAGTGGACGATGCAATATCAGACGTGAATCCCTTTCATTGGACAGGGCCATCATGATATCTACCAAAACCCTGCCCAATAGTCAAACTTTTCTTAGCAACCTCATACCAACCAAAATCCAGGTCCCTCTTTTCATGTAAAACCGAGACCACCTTTCCTGGTAACTCTGCATTTGGCAGAATTGTCGAGATTGTTAAATGACCCGATTTGTTATGATCTGCGTTGGCCCCCCATGTTGACTAAGTTTCCTTCCGACATACCTAAGTTTGAGGGCAAGCTTGGTGAAAATCCAAGTGATCACGTGATGACTTTTCACTTGTGGTGCTCATCCAACTCGTTAAAGGATGACTCTGTTTAGTTGCACTTGTTTCAACGCACTCTTATAGGAGGTGCAGGGAAATGGTATATCGAGCTCGATAACTCGAAGTATGCTTACTTTAATGACTTGGCTATGGTTTTCTTGAACCATTTCCAGTTGCCAGTGAGATACAATGTCAACACTGAGTTATTGGTCAACTTTAAGCAGACGAAAGCTGACCATATCTCGGATCACATATGAGAATGGTGATGACGAAAGAGTTTGATTAAAGTCAAGGTCCCTCCTACATTTTTGCTTGAGTGGTTCTTAAAATCTTTGGTTCCTTGCGTGTCCAAAGACGCAGGAATGCCCGAGGTATTTCTCGAAGAAGAGGATATTGTAAGAGCCCAACAACTAGAGCGGATTTACTCTCAGTCCGATATGCTATACGAGATCTTACCCGATGCACCACGGTCAACTCTCGACAAATCCAAACAGAATTATGGGCCTCACGCTAATGACATAGTAAGCTTAGCACAGAGAAAGTCCATGGATTTGTTGTCTAATCAATTATAGCAGTTATCGATTCAACAGACTGTGGCCAGCCAAACTCCTAGTTCGGTTGCCCCCGCAACCCAGACGTTGGATGTACACAGTGTGCAATCGACTAATCCCAAGGGTAACCAACACACTTAGGGAAAGAGGAAACATAAAAATAAGAAGGGCAAGGGCGATAACAAGGCTGAAAATAATGATGGTGAGGGAAAAACTGAAAAGAGAAAGGTGAAGTTTCTGTGTAAGCTTTGCACGAGCGACCATTTGACTCATCAATGCCCTCGGCTTGAGGAAGCCCATAAGATACTGGCACAAAAACAACATGATGTGTTGACAAACCCTTTTCCACAAGGGTAAAATATCGCTCGAGCTTCCTCATCCACAAGCACGGCTGGGGGCAGTCATGGAACCCTTATGCCTAATAATAATAACGAGGTCGCAAACATCTATATGATGAAAGCCAAAGAAAATTTATCGACCAGGGCTCATAACTATGGAATGTCAGAATCTGTTGAGAAGGGAAAAGAAGCCTCCAACCCATCGAATCCTCTTCAAATTGAGAAGATAGTGGGAGAAATGATGACTCACCTCACTAAAGGTGCATTCGAAAAGGCTTCTCACAACCCAAACGCGAGGGCTGCTCAGAATTACTCCATCATGGAGGATCTTGCACAAACTCCTTGTGCAATGTCTGCTCTGGAGGTTCTCTAAAGTTGCCCCTCACAGAGAAAAGCTTTGTTTTCTACCTTGGGAGCAGTCGAGCCCAGTAACTCAGGAATGATCATTTTTATCCTACTGACCATAAACCTTGTCTTCCTCACCATGTCACTTTTCAGGTAGTAGTGGCATACACCACAAAATCGTTGACACGGAACATTTTCCGTACGATGGTTGATGAGGGTGCCTTGACTTGCGTGATGTCGTTGAAATGTTGGAAGACCATCGACCAACCTAAGTTGTCTCTATCGCCCATGTTGCTTACTGCGTTTGACAATTGATCATTCAGACCACACGGTATAATTCCCTCTTTCCCCGTGCAGTTGGAGGGAAAAAATGTGTTTGTCAAGGTAGAAGTAGTCGATGCACCTCTCGACTACAATCTTTTGTTAGGGCAGAGTTGGACCTATGCCATGAATGCAGTTGTAGCCAATGTTTTTTGGGTCTTATGTTTTCCTCGTGAAGGTCGTATTATAATCGTTGACCAGTTATCCTTCTCTTGTCCTGACCCTTCATCAGGAACATCCACGGTCTCGATGATTGATAAACCGCAGCCAGTTACTGTCAACTTAGGTGTCGGATTGTTTCTGTCTTTGATGGGAACTTTTGATTATCCACTGCCTTCCAATGATGTTAGGTTTATTTCGGTTGTACCCGACCGGTTAAAGGCTGCAATTTTTCAAGTTGCATCTTTTAAAACAAGTTACTTTGACGACTCGTGGACTTTACCTTCCCCATCGACTTCGATGGAAGGGGTAGGGTACCCTAGTATGGCCATGCCCTTATCCGCTACTAAGGTTGTGTACAGTATTGTCCAACAAGCCTTGGCCAACCCTGATCGAACTCCCCCACAAAAGATATATCTTGTTCTTGAGCCTATTTGGGATTAATACTCTCTCGCCACTCGTGACCCTTTGGACTTAGTCTTTCCCTCTGACGAGGCAATCCTGGAGGCAATGACTGGGCTAGACAGAACTTGGGATGATCTTCATGATAGATCTTATTTCTTACCCGAGCTCAGGAGAATAGAGGCAGGTGAGTTTGTAATGACCATGAATGGAGATAGCCCTTGTCCTATTAACCCTCTGGCTATGCACGCAGTACATGTCAAGGGAAACATGGCAAGCTTTGTTGAAATGATTCCTATCGATATCTCCAAAACCCCTGGCGTCATGGGAAATGTCTTTGTTGGAGCGGATTTCTCTCCCGAAGAGAATCAAATATACAATGAATTGTTTGAAGAATTCCACGATGTTTTTGCCTGGTCTTATGAGGAGATGCCAAGAATAGATCCACGTATTATTGAACACAAAATCATGACTTATCCTAATGTTAGACCTGTCCGACAGAAGCTTCGCCTATTCAATCCTCGCAAAGTGGAGACGATAAAGGTTGAAGTAGAGAAACTCCTCAACGTTGGTTTCATCTACCTCGTGCAATTGACAGAATGGGTATCGAACCATGTTCCTGTCAACAAGAAGTAAAGCACACTCCGCATATGTATGGACTTTCGTGACTTGAACAAAGTTTGCCTGAAAGACAATTTTCCAACCCCATTTGTTGACCAAATTGTCGATGAATGTGTGGGTTGCGAGGTCTTTTCTTTAATCGATGGTTTTTCCAGGTACAATCAAATTCAAATCAAGCCCGAGGGCTAACATAAAACGACTTTTATCTGTCCATGGGATACATTCGTGTATCGAAAAATGCCTTTTGGTCTATAGAACGTTGGAGCTACTTTTCAGCAGGCCATGTCATTTGCTTTTCATGACCTCAAACACATAGTCGAGGCATACCTCGATGATCTGGCATCATGTTCTCGCAAGAGACCCGATCATCCCGCCCATTTACGACTAATCTTTGTGAGGTGTTTCTACTATCAGATTTGCTTGAATCCAAACAAGTGTAGTTTTTGTGTGACATCAGGGTCATTTATTAGGTTTCATCATGTCAACAAAAGGGATCATGGTCGATCCTCTAAAGGTTTAGGCAATAGTCCAATTTCCTTTTCCGCGCACAATCCCCTAGCTTCAAAGTCTACAGGGGAAAGCAATTTTTCTTTGACGTTTTGTTGCTAATTACACTGAGATTATGAAAGGGTTCATGTGTCTCTTAAAAAAGGGAGTCCCATTATGTTGGGATGAACCAGCTCAACTCTCTTTTGATGCGTTGAAACGCACTCTGACGTCTGCCCCTCTGCTCATTCCTCATGATTATGGCAAGGATTTCTTATTGTATTTGGTTGTTGTAGAGTCTACAATTGACATGGTCTTGGTCCAAGAGGATGACGCCCTCGAAGAGCGCATTATCTATTATCTTAGCCAAGGCTTAGTTGGACCAGAACTCAACTACTCGCATGTTGAAAAACTCACTTTAGCAGTTGTTCACACTATCCAACGGTTCCATGACTATATATTACTTCGCAAGACCACCGTCGTAGCCGTCGTGAACCCCTTTCAATATGTGTTAACGCGATGGGTCATCAGCGGAAAAATCAATCGATGGATAGTTATCATTCAAGATTTTGACTTGGATTTTGTTTCAGTGAAATCTAAAAAGTCCTTGGTCTTTGCGGAGTTAATCTAGGAACTTCTAGTCAAAAGTGGTGATATTTCACCCAAAGAGTCACCAATTAACGAGATATTTTTCTGATCGCATATTCGGACCCCTAGTATGGAGATATACTTGTGTATCTTCAGACTTTGAAGTGCCCCGCTTCTACTTCTCGCGATAAGCGTCGACGAATATGACACCAATCGCATAACTATCTCATCCTCGATGACTCTTCATATTGTCTAGGGGTGGATTGCATTCTTCGACGATGTCTTACTCACGAAGAAGCGAAGCTTGTTTTGAATGACTGTCACACAGGAGAATGTGGCGGTCATCTGTCTGGGTTGGAAACAACCCAAAAGATTCTTCGTGTTGGGTACTTTTGTCCCTCGTTAATCAATGATTGTGTGGAGGCGGTCAATAAGTGTCACTCGTGCTAGATCTTTTGTCGAGACAAAAGATGCGAGCACACCCAGCTCATATGTTTCCAGTTATTATTGTTAGTCCCTTCACCAAGTGGGAGATTGATTTCACTACATGTCAGCCGGTTTTGTCCAGGGGGCATCACTATATCATCGTAGTAGTAGACTACTTTACTAAGTGCGTCGAAGCTATGCTAACATTTAACAATGACGGGGAAACTGTTGCCCTGTTCGTTTTTAACCAAATTGTAGCCTGGTTCGATATCCCAAACGAGATTGTTAGAGTGACAGTCAATTCCAGAATAAAATGATGTCTGTAGTAACATCAAAGATTAGGTTTAAATAGGAACATTCATCACCGTATTACCCATGATCAAATGGTCAGGTAGAAGGTGTGAATAAGTCTCTCAAGACTATTCTTCAACGAACGATTAATTCGGCCAATTCAAATTGGCATTTGATGTTATATTTGGTGCTTTGGGCTTATCAAACTTTTGTAAGGACTGTTACCAGTTTTTCAACTTTTCATCTCGTTTACGGGCTGGACGTAGTCTTTCCCATTGAATGTCAAATCCCTTCTTTGAAGTTGGCAGTGGAACTACTGCTCAACACTACACCGCTTGATGAACGTCTTTTATATCTCGAGCATCTCGATGAGCAACGTCGAGATGCAGCCTTATCTAACAAGGCTCATAAACAACGGTTCAAGTGTCAATATGATCGGTATGTCCGCCCTTGGATTTTCTTCGAAGGTGATCTTGTCCTAGTCTACAACCAAGACAAAGATCCCTTGGGGGCAGGCAAGTTCAAACCCATGTGGTTCAGACCTTTCATTGTGAAATAAGTCTCAGAGAAGGGTGCTTATAGTCTGTTTGATTTTGAGGGTAACCATTTAGTGGAGCCTAGAAATGGGCTCTACCTTAATAAGCATTACACTTAGGTCAGTCGCCTGAGCATGACTTCTTGTATATATGTATAGTTTTTTATACATTCTTGTATTTTTTGTTTTGTGGGCGTGTAGTCATTTATGTTTTCTTTTTCACTGTGGCAGATGTCAACTGCATCTAAAGTCTATGTTGGGTTCGCGAATGACGCTAGACGACACACTCAGAGGCTTGCTTCCGCAGCTTGGGTGATTTTTACACCTGGTGGTCAGTTGCTATCTTCTGGAGCTATTTGTCTAGGCGAAGCAACTAATAATGTTGTCGAGTACAACGCAATGATAGAATTACTATGTGATGCTTTGTCACATGGTATTTCTCGCTTTCGGGTTTATTTAGTTGCTCAACTAGTCGTGTCCCAATTAAATGGGGTATACCGCGTTTACGATCCCACTCTTCACTGACAATTCCTTAGGGTATGTCTCTTAAAATGATCTTTTGATTATATTACTTATATTCATGTTCCTAAGAGATCTAACCAACTAATTGATACATTAGCTAATCAAGTATTAGATTGGCATGTTGCTCACATGTAAAAGTAAAACACACACATACATAGGTAAATACATTTGTAAACAATGTTCATCCATAAGACAGAAAAGATGTATATATAATATATCCAAAAAATAATGTCATGAGTACAAAGTGGGTATTAAAGCCTAAAAAATATAGTCGGTATACATCGATGTGCTTAAACCCTCAATACATAGTACAAAAAGTTCCCTAGCACATGTATGGGCCAATACTATCTAAGGTCTAGGCCTGTTGGCCCTGGTATAGTGCACTACGATGTTTGCAAGACGCCAGAAAAACTGGACCCAAGTTCTGGGCACCCACACTATATGTGGCTGCATAGCCGAGTGAAGATCCTCGATCTTGGCCATGGGTGCTACACAAGTGAGATCCGTCAGGTTTCTCTCTTCTCATCGTATCAGTCTCTCAACCTCTCCAATTGGGGGTCCTCCTGCTCCTGTTGGTCTGGCCTCTGGTCGAAGACGACACCTGGTCCTGGTGAAGTCTGTTGGTCAAATTGGTCCCACATCTGTATATAACAAATATTTAAGTTAGTACTCTGGCATTAACATAAAAAGGATAATATGTAAAAATTTAAAAATTTAATAACTTTAAAAAATGTGTTACCTATCTCGTCGCGCTCCTTGCCAGGGGGCATGGGCATGTCGGGATCTCTAAGGAAACTAATTCCTGCATATGGATAGCCCTCAATGACTTGAATTTGACGGCCCACCAATCAAAAGATTTGTCGTCGAATGCCTCATGGGTTCTTCCTCCACCCTGTCTCGGCAGTAAAACTGCCCACCTACACAATGCCGGAAAGGAGGCAATATGCCCCCATACTGTCTCCCTTGGGCTAAGACTAGGCACTCTCGAAGAAGAAGAAAGCGCATAATACTTTGCCAAACCTGAAGTTCTTGTTCATCCTCCTGCGACAGTCTATGAGTTGTTTCTTCATGCATGTAAGCATGGTAGTACTCCAGTAAAAAAATATGGCCTCCAAACACTGAACTGCACAATGCATCTGTGCACGAGAGGCATGATGGAGTGTTGCGTATCCTATGATCTGCTCAATCATGAACAGTACAATGCGAAGGTAGAGGTTGGTGATCTTGCGTATCGACACCTAAGAACCTACTTTCTCGGTACCAACCTCATAGTACATCCTGATGTAGTCCTTGATCTTATACGACCCTCGAGGAAAAGTCCTCAGATTGACCAGTTCCCCTCTCCTAGAGAGTTCAGTCAAGAAGTAGATGTCCTCTGTTGTTGGGGTCAGTGATTGACCCTTTGGCATGAATGCCTCTACATCAGGGTTCCAATACTCTACCAAAGCATTTAGCAACCTCTGTTGTGCCCTCATGGATGGACACTGGAAGAAATTCCACATGCCACATTGCTTTAGCATAGCAATAGCCACAGGATCCTCCTCAACCAAGAAATGAAGTTCCTCATGTTCTCGTTCTCTCTAGCGCACATACATCCTATCACACAAAAGATGGAGAGGTTTTAGTCCTTGTTGTTTCTTTTTTTTAGCATTAAAAGGTGTACAGGGGTTACAGTTAGGACAATCGTGTATGTATGCGAGCTAAGTATCACCTTGCCTGTGTACATATGCGAGCTTAGCATGGACAATTCGCATACACACAGATGCAACCCTTTTACAAGGGCACGCGCCTCTGAAACATAAAATTAAACATAAAACGAAGAATGAAAATGAAGGAGAGGTTGATTTGTACTTACTTGGTCCAAGTGTGAGGGTTTTTCGTCCACCGTAACTCCTTGAATTCACCTTTTGAGGAAGAGGCTTTTTGACCTTTTTGGTTATTTTCCAAATTGCAATGGTAAAAATGAGTTGTCCACCTCTATTTATAGACCTTTTTGGCCTAATTTGGTCCCTTTTTTCCTTTTTCTTGACTTGGTAGCTGCTTAAGTTCTTTTTTGAGTTATCTTCGGGTCGTTCTGATGAACTTGTCCTTTTGGTTTGGTGATTTTCTTAAGATGGGTTACACCTATATCGTCCCATGGTAAAAGTCATTTTTTAAACTATTACATAAAGGTTAGGTTTTCACCTCCTGCATGGTGCATATTGTTGATTTTTCCGCTTGGCCATAGGATCGATCCCACCGAAGTGCAACACAGAACCTTCTCAATTGATTAAGAAGTGTTGTAATTAGGTGGTAGAGCCTACCTCTACATGGATGCCCTAGGTAGATCCTTTACTGCATTCTGGCGTCCATGTTGCGAGTTTTATCCATATGCTTGGAAGTCCTTGTTAGTCCCGCCATGATTACGCATTGAAGCCTCGTTCTTCTTTCTAGTCATCATTCTTGGCTTTACCCATGGGACTCCCTAGAAAGCATGGTTTGTTGTCTTTCAAGATCGCTTAAATTTTGAAAGCAACATCCAACGAGAGTTTATTTATTCTTTTTTATCTTGTCTGGATTACTTGAGAAAAGAAGCCCGCCTGGAGTCTTCTTTAAGCCCTTTTCAGACTCTCTAAAAATGAAAATATTGTCGAGCGATCTTGTTTCCCTTCATGCTCGCCAAACTCAAATTTGAAGGCACATCTGTCCAGCGACAGTTTACCCCTTTTTTCAGTCCGAAGGACTAATTTTACGAATAAAGGTCTGCCCTAGGAATTTCGGTTCGCTAAGAGAGTATTCTCAGGCATAAGTTTAACCCATTTTTGGGCCTGATGGACTAAATTTTCAAAAAAGGAACATTCTCCTTGGTTTTGGTTTATCTCTTTTTTGGGCCTTGGAGATTACTTACGAAAAAGGAACTCCCTCGGAGTCCATAGTTAAGCTCTTTTCAAACTACCTAAATATGAAAAGATTTATGAGTGACCTTGTTCCTTTCACACTCGTTAATTGGTCCAGAAAGAACATCTATTTGGCATAAGTTTAACCCTTTTTCCGGCCAATAGATTATCCAGGAAAAAGGTAAGCATCAGGAGACTTGTCTCGCCGGGAGAGTTCTCCTAAGTTATATTTTATACTTTGTCGGGCTAAGGAGACTAAACTTAGAAAAAGGTTGCAAGTCCATAGTTAAGCTCTTTTCAGACTCCTTAAAATTGAAAAGATTGTTGAGTGATCTTGTCTCAATCACACTTGCTAAAATGGTTTTTAAGATACGCACTTTCGGTATAAGTTTAACCCTTTTTCGAACCGATTGGACTAGTTGCGAAAAAGGAACTCCCTAGAGTCTTCTTTAGTGTTTTTTCAGACTCTCTAAACATGAAAAACCATCGAGCTTACCTTCTTTGGGCTCGTAAAACTTCACATGGAAGGAGTCTTGTTGTGTCATTCTTAATCACATCGCATGTCTCATCTCGGTGCCTTTGGCCTAATGTTGGCTCCATGTTTCTCTCAACTGAACCTTCAAAGAATTCCTTAAACGCAAGCCTTGCAACACTTTTTCCCTTGCGATCTGATACCTTGACCCATGGAGGAATTTTCCCAAGTGTCCTTATCCTACACATGTCTCCTTGCCCTAAGAATCAATATGTTCCATGCGTTTGGAACCAGTTTTCTTGCCCGCGCCACTCATTCCTCCTTTGTAATGTAGCATTCTTTTATTCTTTTTCAAGATCGTTAAAAATTTGAAAAGGACAAAAAAATAAAATATTTCCAAAAAGAGGGGACATGATATACATCCTCTTTTATTCGACAACATGATAGTCGCCCTCGGACAAAGCACATCCTTTTGTTTGTTCGCCAAACATTGAGATCTAGTATGACCTTAGGAAGTTGTTCTTGCTACATAGAGTTGTGTCTTCCTCTGTTTGGTTACTCTTCCAAACGTATGGAGAGTTTGTGGTCCCTCCTGTATCACATACTTGTGTCAATATTATGTTGCCTGAGTCTCATCATTTTTTGTGCTTTTGTCTAAGGGAAGTTTTATCCAGCCTGAGTCAGCCATTCTATAGTTTTTCTCTTGACTTTCATGAGTGGGCCATCCTGAGAGTCCAGTCAAGTTCATATTCAAAGTGAAGTTTTGTGCCTGATGATTGAGGTCCTCAAGTCTTTCCCTGACAACATGTCGAAGACCTCATAGTAGTGAGTCTTACACTCCTATTGTACTCCTACCCTCGTTTTGAAGATCTTGAAGTTGTTTCTCAAGTTATGAAGCTCCTCATCTCCAACCACAAGATTTGATGCTTCTGGAAGATGCATATTATATTGTACTTAAATATCATTGAATGATTTTGAGTTGTAGATCCCCTGTTTATTGCTCATGGCTACACTTTATATAGACATTTATGTGACATGGATTTGTAGTGTACTTGATTGGAAACCATGATTAGTTCATCACGAGCATGGGTATGCCCACCTCAGAGAGATTATTATTGTTTTGCAGATGGCACCTCTCGAACTCTGGTCCCCGGCTCAGTTGACTCTATGCCTTCCCTAAAGATATTGTAATGTGTTTCAACCATCAGTTTCTCTTCTAACCTCACACATTAGGGATCACCTGTTATAGTCCAAAAATTCCCTACCTATGCATACATGACATTGTCCTTTCCACTTACACAATTTGGCAAATTACTGCCAAGGATCCTTCTTAAAAAGCCATTTTTTGGAACTTGTATGTGCTCTGCTGAACTACAGCTCGCGTACAAACGCTAGTTGCATACTAGTTAGGCCATGTACATACACGAGTTGTATGCTAGACAACCCGCGTTTACCTCCAAAAGTTGCAAAAATATATAATTGCAAGGAATTCGACAAAGTTTATGGGCTATCGAGGGTTTCCCAACCATTTCACCCATTGTAGCCCATCCCCAAATTTGATAACCATCTTTTTCTCATATAAAAAGAGGTATTCAGGTCCCATTTACAACAAAAAGCAAGAGAACAAGTAAACTCTGCCAAAATCTCTTCCCCTTCTAGCCTAAGTTTTGCAGCCATTTCTGATATTTGGCCTCGGTATTCCCCCTCTAGCCCTTTCTCCTTATACAACCTGTTAGCGACATTTCTTGTTCTAGGCGCAAAAGTATTCGGGTCTACAAGTTGCACGAGAAGCGCCCGAGCGCAGCATGGAAAAAATCTCGTTTTGAGGCTTCCAATCAAGCGGGCGGGTGGAATTACGATGTCAGCAGCCCGGATCCATCCATAAGAGCAGATCAACGGTCATCGGATTATCGGGGCTAGCAAGTTGACCGATGTATAACGTCAAAGAAAGCAGCTTTATGCTGAGACTGAATCTGGGTCGTCCGATCCCACGACACATAGTGCGAGATCTAGTCGGCATATCGGCAGTCGGGAGTTCGAAGGGTGAAAGTCCCTCATCATCTCACATCCCGAAACCCCAAACCCCGGAGTGCCGAAAGTGCCCAGAGGTGGGCCCACAGTATCGCGAAGCAGCCTCAGTCGTTCATCCACAGGAGACACCTGGCGCGCGATTAGGCTCCTCGCCTTTTTGCCCATTGCGACTTCGAAATACAAAAGAATAGCATGTCATATTCCCGATGCACGAGGTGCCGGGAGCGTCCACGACCCGGGCCCGCAGCATCACCAAGTAAGTTCAGGGCCATCATATCTGAGAGGGACGCGTGGCACCCAATTAGGCCATCTCGACGTTTCTCTCATCGCAGATATGAATAAGCAAGGATTAACTCCTTCCATTTGTGAACACTGAAAGCGTTTTGGGAATAGACACAGGGTCGCAGCCCGTGGTCACTTGGGAAAGAAAGGAGCCGTGAAAAAGGGACCAAAGGCGTCGAGTCTAGTTGCTGAAAGGATCATCGTGATCTCCATGCGCCATTTGATCTGACCTTGATCCTGGTTTTCGCCTAGAGTAAATGAAGACGAGAAGGGGTGGTTGAAACCTCTCCTCAGGCATTAAGTGCAAAGTATGGATAATCTGGCAGGCGGTCTACTCGAGAGGGTCATGTGTACCCATTTTTCTAAAGAAGCCATGTCGAGTCTTCGACTAGCTGGAGGAAGTCTGCACACGCTAGCCCAACACTTAATGGCTCAGCTACTCCTCCTGTAGGAGCCATGCGCAGTTAAGGTGGCGTCTGACAAAGAATACCCGTCCGAATTCGGCTGAAAGGACACCAAGCCGTGGATGACTAAGCACACCGTTGTTAAGCGAATTTTCTGAGTATATAGACTCAGTCTTTGTATTTTGTAAAGCATCGATGGTAGAGCGCAACTCCCGATTGTAAAGTTTTAGCAGACATTCTAGCTTTTTGGTCATGCATCTGTATATGAGATTTCTTATTTTATAACAGACAGTCTTCTTACTCCATCTAAGTTTTCATCTTATACCAAGAGAGTTCGTGATCGACTGATTCGCACGAATTATGGCAATTCTGTTGTGATAAAGGATTTATTGTGGCATTATTGTTTTCTCTAGTTTTCTACGTTTGAACGTAGGAAGATCTTGCGTTTAGATGTCTTCTTCCACAGTCTGTTAGGAACCTGATGTTTACGACATACCTTTTCATCTCTTTGATACAAGTCTTCCCCCTACTCACTCTTACTACAACTCACTGTCTAAAGTTACCTAAGACCTCACTTGCCCATGCATGCCTGGCCTAGTTCCGGAGTTAAGACCACATTGTTTGAGTTAACCTCCATCTGATCACCCCATTAAACAAATCATGACATAAACTGATGGGCGTCGGGCTCTGCTCCTGCTGCAATCCAGGGGTGACTTCCGTCGCCAACACAACCCTTTCCATTTTCCTAAAAAGATTAGTTGGTTGTGGTAGGAAAGCATGGGAGTGATGCACTTGGAGCAGCAATAAGAGGAGCCCATACCTGGTTCACATAGCATTTGCCGATAAGAAGGTTGTAATATTTATGATCTTCATATTGAATAAAAGAGTTATTTTGTGTCCCAATACATTGTGTCTTTATGCTTAATTGATTAATGCATCTATGTTTATATCTGAATATTGACAGTGATAAGTAGAGATCGTATATCTTGTAGCATTGTTTTCCTAAGTTTTTGCAGGTCAGCTTTGGGAGGAGACCAACAATCACGGAAGCTACAAAGGCGAAAGAAGTCTACGCCAAATGTTAGGACCAAATGTACACCTACTTTCCTCTCTCTTGTCAACTAAGTTTAGATAGTCTTGGGGTAGCTTAGGAATAGAACCATATTTTAAGGGAAGTCAGTGCTTTGCCTGAACCTCGACCCAGTATAGTAATAGGGGGATTTTCCCCACTAGCAAGGTGAGATTACTAATGTAAACAATATATCTTTTATTTAATATAAACTCATAATATTAAATTGCAAGGTCTAACTTTACAATGTAAAAAGTAAAATAATGAATGCAACATGTCACTCTAACTTGCATTTGTTGTTTTTTGGTTATGTAAACAATTAATGCAACCAATACGAAGTGTCACTATAATTGCCAGTTGTTGTTACAGGCTGCTCCAGGTGCTATGCAAAGACTGATGCGACTGTGAAGAGTGTACAGATAACATCTAAGACAGATAGAGTTACTCCTTAAGTCATGGAAAACAAGCTAGTACTTTTGATCATGAATTTGTTCTGCGTTTTTCCCTGAATTTTAAAGGATCATACCACAACATCACTAATCCAATCATTTCAATTTTTTTAACATTTTAGCAGTTTCGATTATGTTGTGCAATTACAAACCACTTACTTTCTTGAAATTCAGACAAAGAAAGTTTAATTCTTCTATAACAATCATAGATAAATACCAAACAATTTTTTATATCCATTTAACTCTTAGAATATTGTATTATTGATGATATTCGGTTGCAAAGATGGCAATGGAAAAGAAGGGTTTATCAGGTAATATAACCGTTACGAGTGAATTTGGAATGGAAATGAATAATTTGCACTCTTATGTTTTCATGATGTTTATTGTGCATGATGTCTCTCATATTTGCCAATATTGTTGTTTGTTGTGTGAATGAACGACAAGATAGAAGGTGGTGTTGCTTGAGATTTTTGTGCTTGTTGGGGTGTTTCCAAGCTGCTAGAACTGTCCAAAATTGCGGGGTTTATAACCACATAAATGCATTTACTAAAATATAAATACTAAATGATATTGCCTACTTGGCCCAATCTCCATCCAGAGGTTAAATGTGTGGTCGAGGGTGAGGTCGCTTGGCAAGGGATTTTGAAGACTTGACTGACCATAGGGAGGTCGACCGAAACTACTAAGGGCATTAAATTCAGGCTATAACTTTATTTGGCTAGGTCCATGTTCCACAGGTCTATAACCTTCTTTGTTTTTTGTTCCATGCAAATATCCTTTCTATTTTTGTGCTTTTATATGTCGACTCATATAAGGCAGGCTAAGGTAGAATATTGTTTGTGATTCTTCAATAAATGGAATATTGGTTGCACTCCTTCAGTAGGTGAAATCGTCGGTTGAAGAGGTTGGAAAATTGTATTAAAGGGGGGTTGGGACTATAGGTCATCCTTGAACGAGAACGAAAAGCAGAAGGATGATACTCATACCCATTGAAAGGGTCATCTAAAGCAGGAGAACCACAAGCAACACAAATCGTTTTACTATTGATAGGTGTGGGATAAATGAGGATACATAGTGAGTCTTGCTCACATAGTAGCGACACTACTCTACACGCCATAAACCATGATGGTGAAGCAAAGTGATTGTTGTTGTTGTCTGGGTGCAAGTCGCTCAAGAGACAAGTAGTCAGAGAGCAAGGAAAGTGCGCAATATTTGATGTTCTATCGACGTGTTTGTGGCATTCCATATTAAGGGCTCTACGAACGCTCATAAACCAGGAAGTTCACTTCATATTTCCCATGGATGCTCACACGATATTCAAGCCACACCTTCTCAAGGGCTCTTATGGAAATGCGGTTGCCTTGACATGCAGAAAGACAACAATGGGAGGCCTTGCAAAAAAACCAATGTCTATCATCGTGAAATTTATTAGCTATGACTTACTAGTCAAGCCGTACATGCAGAAAGACAACAACGAGAGACCTTGCAAACAAACCATTGTCTATCCCCATGAAATTGATTAGCTATTACTTACTATCCAAGCTGTACAAGCAGATACTGATGGAAACTTGTACTTTTAAACTTCATGCTAGCAACCGATGGATGAACGGTAAGTGAGCCATTGTCATAGTCTAAAAAATTGGAAATGAAAATTCAAGCTTACTCAACTATTTTTTTGTTGCATTCTTGTCCTTTTAGCATAGGGAAGACTCTCACATTGAAGCTCTCCAGACATTTGGATTTGGAGCTAGTTCTGGAAAGGCTAGTTTTGTAGCTTGGAAGGCCATTGGAAGTATTCTGGAAGGATGTTGGCAAAAGTTACCGGTTTTGTTTGTAGCCTGGAAGGATGTTGGAAAAAGATATTGAGACCATCTTCGTCGAGAGAAATACACATTAGAACCTAATCATAGAAATGGAGAGCAGGAACGTAACAGATCATAGAATATGAGAGTAGGATCATAACATATCGTAGAAGAGCAGAACAAGAGCGTAACAGATCATAGAAGAGGAGAGCAGGAGTGTAACAGATCATAGAAGAACATAGCACTTAACAACGAACACGAAACACACTTAGTAGTGAACATGTAGTAGGGAGACGATGACAAGGGTCAACGGAGGTGACAAGCGTCAAAATAGCCTTGATATGAGGCCGAATAAGACCTCAAAGTTGAAACTTAGAATAAAATCAAAACATTGCGTTAAAACTTCTTCGGTTGTCGCCCAGATTAATTAAAATCAACAAACCAATCTATATAGTAAATAAGACGTCAAACTTAGGTTAAAACATAAAAACTTTGTTAAAAACATAAAATGTATAAGTGCCTTCTTGAAACTTATCTTTAAAACATCAGTGAAATAATGGTTAAGCATATGTGAACTTTACCTTTGATTTCCGTGTAGGAACAAAAAAAAAGTGGAAAATCGATTTATATAGTCCCTACCATCCCTTTAGGGAAGGGATTGATAATATAAATGGGAAGAAATATCCGTTGATTTTGGGACAAGTTTTTGTAAGACAATTATGAATCTTAGTTCTATCATGGTTCTCATGGATAAACCCACAAAGGCTACTCACTTCATTTATGTGTGAACTGTTCCAAGGCTCTAAACATTGCTTAGATTTTTGCAAGAGAGATTATTTACTTAAATGTAGTCCTTAAGAAGATTGCTTCAAATAGGGACACCAAGTTCACTACCAAATTTTAAAATGGAGTGTTTCAAGCTATGGACACCTAATTGAACTTTATCACTACTTAACATCCACAATCTTATGGGAAAATTAAAAAAGTAAATCACGTTCTAGAAGATATATGGTAGATATACATCCATAACAAATTATTCAAGTAGGGAGGAGTGCCTCAATCTTCTTGAGTTTACATATAATACTGGCTTTTATGCATCACTTCACATGATCCGTTTAAGCCACTTTATGGGAGAAGGTCCAACAACCCTCTAAATTAGGATGATCCAAAAGCAAGATTCAATTGAGATAGATACATCAAGAGGGAGGGAAGAATGAGTTGTCAATATTAGGGAACTCATTAAGGTAATCGAAGAATGCCAAAATAATTATGCATATGCTCATAGGGTTTATAGGATATTTTCAACAAGGGATCATGTGCTCTTACACGTTAAACCCAATAGTAGTTCCTTGAAGCTTTCAAAATTCACCAAGTTGTCACCTAGATATTATGGCCCATCTGTAATATTATAGAGGAATGGGCTAGCTAGATATAAGATTGCATTGCCACATAACATTAGAGTGTAGGTTGTATGTTATGTTTCTTTGCTAAAGGATTATGTACATGATCCTAATCATGTTCTTGATTGGTTTCACCTAGATATTATCCTAATCACGTTCTTGATTGGTTTCACCTAGATATTATGACCCATTTGTAATGTTAGAGAGGAATAGGTTAGTTGGATATTGGATTGCATTGCCACGTTACATTAGAGTGTATGTTGTATTTCATGTTTCTTTGCTAAAGGATTATGTACAAGATCATAATCATATTCTTGATTGGATTATAATTAGGATAGAATCAAATTGAAAGTTCTAGAGAGATCATATCCTTATCCTTGATAGGAAGGTTAGACTGTCATGGGATGAATCCATTAATCAAGTAAATGTCTATGTCTAGTGGAAACATTGCAAACTCAATGAAGCTAGTTGAAAAGGGGAGGATGCTTTTTTTTCTTAAGAAAATGAAGGTTTTTTTTTTATGTATAATGGGCTGCGCCATAAAAAAAATTGATCCAAGAGGATCTTGGTGGTCACGCACCTTGTCCAACTGGCTAAAAATAGTTTTTTGGCAACTTACTATTTTTAGCAGTTTTTCGGTTCTTGAACTTTTGGGGCCATTTTGAGGGCCTAAACGACGTTTTTTTCATGATCATGCTCCCAATGATAACCAAAGGCTCTCATTGAGCCCCCTAAATGAAGCTGCTCATGAATACCTTTCAACGAGCGATTGTGCACCCTAAATGGAGATCGTATGCAAAAGTTACGACCGCGGGAAGTTGATGTACTAACTTACCCCAACGGGGCCCACATGACTTTTGACACTTCATCTCCTAGGGTTAGTTTTTTTGATGTCTAGGGTTTGGGAATTAATGTTTATTGTAAAAATACCTTCAGAGCCTCATTGTACTCATCTTCTTGTGAATGCGCGTAGCTGTCACATCTCTTCTCAAAGATAAGCTGCCACCATTCTAGCAAGCTTGTTTTTAGTCTACATTTTACAGTTTTCAGCATATTTCTTATTTAATATAAGCCAAGTTTTAATGTATCTTTGTTATTGTTCATTGTGTCTCTATGTTAATATCATAAATCTGTGGTTTCATTTCAGTTCGCTCATAAATCCGGATCAATGGTATTAGAGTGTTCTTATCTTTGTCATTTTTTTAATGCATTTCCCCGACGCGGTCATGGTATAGAGAGTTGGGTCTCGAGCTTGTTTCTCTTGAAGACAATTTCTCTCGCATGCCCAATAAATCGTCCATAGCAGGCGAAAATAAAGACGACGGGACAAGAGATCCTTTCAGAATGTTGCTCAAGGAAGCCCTTGAGCGTTAGAGGAATGAGATGATGGACAACTTTGCACAAATCCTTTGGCGACTGGTGACAAGCGACGCATCCACCTCAAGTGGAGTCGCCACCCCCTTCAAGGTACAAATCAATTTTGATATTCCTATATTTGAAGCTCAAATAGATGTCGATGCAGTAGATAAATGGTTAAACGTTCTAGAAGGGTATTTTTTTGTCCACAACTTTTTCGATAGAGAAAAGAATACATTTGCGCTCCTTAAGGTCGTCCCCCATGTCAAAGATTGGTTGGAGACTTTCTGTGAGCAAAAGGAAATAGAGGGTTCCACATTATTTGCACTTTCACCAACTTGGGGTTCCTTCAAGGATGTTATTAAGGACCAATACTACCCTGTTGGAAGTTATGACAACTTGTATACAAGATGGACCACATTACAACAGGAAGGAGACCAAACAGTGCCAGAGTTCACTAATGTCTTCCATACCCTGTGCACCAAGTTGGGTATCAAAGATTCTGAGTGAAATCTAGTGCTCAAGTACCACGGTGGTCTACATAGATACATTCAGAGAGAAATGGTTTTTTTGGACATCTCATCCTTGGGCGCGACCTATCGATATGTCGTTAAAATCGAGCAGAAGCTTAAAAAAAATACGCGACAGTCTGGGTCTGGAAACCCCTCACAACAGAAGTAGGGCAAGGGCAGCCCCAACCCGCAAAAAAAAAGACAAAGCAAAGATGGGCAACATCAGGACAACTAGTCCAAGCCGCAAGCAAAGAAGGACAATGGGAAGACGAAGTAAGATACCAGGAAGTGGTGCGACTTCCATAAGAGCCCCCAGAATAACACTGTTGATTGTCGCTCAAAGTAATCATTGGTGGCTGAGGTAAAAGGATTTGAATCATATGTGGGTTGCGACTCTGATTCAGAACCAGAAAAGGGGAGACAGATCATTGACGTGGAACCCAGCGCCACTGTTGCTACCACCAAGATCCAAGACGGTGAACTTGATGAGCCAGAGGAAGGCGAGCGCCTCCTTCATTTACATATGTGGGTAAAAGGCACTCTGCTACACTTCATCATTGATAGTGGTAGCCAAAAGAACCTCATCTCAATAGAGGTTGTCAAGTTGCTAGCCCTACCAACAACGCTGCACCCGCAACCCTACACCATCGAATGGCTCCGTTAAAAAAATGATCTTTGCGTCAGCCAACCATGTCGCCTATCGTATGGCATCAAGCCATTAAAATACGAGGTATTGTGTGATGTTTCTCCCCTTGAAGTTTGTCATGTTCTTTTGGGCCAACCTTATTTATGGAAACACCATGGTGTATATGAGTCTAGGCCTCGCAATGTTATTATTACTTTGAACAAGAAATTGTATAGAATACTTGATGTACTCCCACCTAGTGTTATTTCCTTGATCTCTTCCAAGCACTGCATGAAGGTCATTTCTCAGATCGAGAAGTTTGTCTTCTTCGTGATTCACTCTCAAAGTGAGCAAAATGTTGCAGCCACATCCATGGTATTCGCGAACGACCTCTCCATGCAGCATAAACAAGTGGATAAGGTCGTGGAAGAATACAATGACATCTTCTCATCACCTACTAGGGTACCTCTGCACTGTCAGGTCAAGCATCCCATCGATCTGAACCCCGACACACCGCTACCCAATGGGCTATTCTATCGCTGATCTCTGCTAGAAAATGAGGAGATCAAGCATCCGATCAAAGAACTGCTCCACAAGGGGCACATCCAACCCCACTCATCACCTTGTGGAAGTCCAATCGTGTTGGTGCAGAAGAAAGATAGGACTTGACGACTCTACATTGATTACCGAGCTCTAAATAAAATCACAGTCAGGAACAGATACCCGATTCCCCGAATCGATGATCTCCTTGATCAACTCAAGGGGGTCAAATACTTCAGTAAGATTGATCTGAACTCTGGCTACCATCAGGTCCCAATAGAACCAAAAGATGTATGGAAAACTACCTTCAAGTCAAAAGAAGGTCATTTTGAATGGTTGGTCATGCCCTTTAGTTTAATAAATTCGCCAACAACTTTCATGAGGAGGATGGACGATATCTTGCAACCTTTCACTAATTATTTTGTGGTGGTGTATCTAGATGACATCCTCATCTACAACAAGACTTGGGAATAACACTTGCAACATATTCAACAGGTTCTACACACTCTACAGTATCACAATCTATATGCCAACTTCGAAAAATTCTCCTTTGGCATGGAAAGGGTCCAATACCTAGGCTAGATTGTTGATGCGCATGGTGTGCATGTTGATGCAGCCAAAATCTAAGTCATCCATGACTGGCAAGCTCCAACCACGCTCACTGAGCTTCAGAGCTTCTTTGGCCTTGCAATTTATATTGAAGGTTCCTATTGGGATTATCCCATATTTCATGGGCCCTCATCCAAATAATGAGAGGTGGTGGTAAGGAAAAATTTGTGTGGGGCCTGTCCCAACAGAAAGCGTTCGATGATCTGAAGCAACGCTTGTGATCCACCCCAGTGCTTTCATTACCTTACCTGCAAAAACCCTTTCAGATCGAGACAGATGCTTCAAACTATGGTGTGGGCACAGTCATCACTCAGCACGACCATCCCGTGGCATACCACAGTGAGACACTATTGGATGTCGTTCGTAAGTACCCTACTTACGACAAATAAATGTACTCCATTTTGTAAGCCTGTCACCAGTGGAGGCACTACATTATTGAGAAGTTGACAGTCATCCACACTGATCATATGTCGCTGCAGTTCATGCAGACACAAGGCAAATTGCAAAATGACCTCCATCAGAAGTGGTCCACCTCAACATCAAGTATAAAACAGGAAGTACCAACCGAGTCATTGATTGCCTTAGCTGACTTCAAGTTGTGACACTCACCACAGTGCTCAATTATTGTGGCCATGAGACCTCTAGATGGCTCCACAACTATGAGACAGATCCTGACTTCGCCAACACCTACCAGATGTTGGGTGCAAACACAACTACCACCAATTTCCATCTCCGGGATGGGCTGTTTTGCCATCTAGGCCATCTATGTGTTCCATCAAGCGAGCCCACAAAGTTGATTTGAGAATCCCACTACAATTGGGTGGCAAGACACTTCGACATGGAAAAAACAGTGGCAATGTTGCAATGACATTTCTAATGGCTGAAACTTCGACGGGATGTTAACAAGTATATCTGGTCTTGCACTGCCTATGTTATTGCCAAACTGGTCATTAAGAAACAAGGCATGTACACTCCTCTACCTACTCCTGACAGGCCCTAGGAATCCATCTCAATGGACTACATTTCGGGCCTTCCTTCCACCAAGCAGAGAAATGACTGTGTTTTTGTGGTTGTTGATCGCTTTTCCAAGATGGCGATTATGGCCGCATGCAAAAAGAGCATCATAGCGGAGGCCACTGCCGAGATCTTCTTTGAATGAGTGTGGGTACACTTTGGGATCCCATAAACCATTATCTCAGATTGGGATATTTGGTTCCTCAACACATTATGGTTGAGGCTCTTATCAGTGCTGGACACCAAACTCACCAAGTCCACTGCCTTCCACCCCTAGACGGATGGCCAAACTGAGGTCATCAACCAAATGATTGTGCACATCCTCGGTATGTACAATTCCAAGCACCCCTGCACTTGGGATGAGAGTCTTCCCTATGTTTAGCACAAATACAACATAGCCATACATAGCTCAATCGACCACAACCCCTTTCAGGTGGGGTTGGGATTTCAACCATTGGGTCCCATGGATGTTGCACTACCCCTTGCGGCCACCCAGGAAAACTCGTTGCATGCTCCAACTAGAGCTCACAAATCCACCAGATTCATTGAGTGGATTCAACACATCCTCCAACAGGTTCAGGATATTTTATAGAAGTCTAATGCCAAGTACAAGCAACGTCATGATCAACACCGAGCGCCACACCAGTTTCAGGTGGGAGACAAAGTTTGGTTACACTAGTAGAAATAACATCTTATAGGGCCTCATCAGAAGCTTCGTCCACTCTGTTATGGAACCTACACCATCACCAAGGCTATGCTTGACAATACTTTTGAGCTCAACCTTCCGCCATTCCTTGACTAGCACCTAGTATTCAATGTGGACCTCCTTCAACCTTATTTTCCACCATTATTGGACACTTCATAAATAACAGAACAATTGACACCAACAGAGCTCAACCCTAATTGCATGGAACAAGCATCCACTCATCAGATCATGGACACACGGGTCAAGAGCACTCGCCAGTAGAGGATCCAACATTATTGGGTTGTCAAAGCATGGCAACTTCTACACTAAGACAAGTGGCTCACCTAGGGCCAAATTCAACATAAATTTCCTCATCTAATGGGGGCACTCAACACAGTGGATACCATTGATTCCTAAGGGGGGAGGATTGATCCAGGAGGATCTCAGTGACCATCCACCTTGTCCAACTGGCTCAAAACATTTTTTTGGCAACTTACTATTTTTAGCAGTTTTTTCGGTTCCTGAACTTCTGGGCCCTTTTTTAGGGCCTAAACGGCTCTTTTTCATTATCAGGATCCTCAATGATAGTCGATGTATCTAATTAATCCCCATAAATGAAGCTCCTCGTCAATATCTTTCCAACAAGCTATCATGCGCCCTAAACGAAGATCGTATGCAAAAGTTATGACCCCGAGAAGTTGATGTACTAACTTACCCCAATGGGGCCCACATGAGTTTTGGCGCTTCATCTTCTAGGGTTATGTTTTTGGATGTCTATGGTTTTGACATTCATGTTTATTGTAAAAATGCCTTCAGAGCCTCATTGTACTCATCTTCTTGTGAATGAGTATAGTCGTCACATCTCTTCTCAGAGATAAACTGCCACCATTTTAGAAAGCTTGTTTTTAGTCTGCATTTTACAGTTTTTAGCATATTCCTTATTTAATATAAGCCAAGTTTTACTGTATCTCTGTTATTTTTCACTGTGTCTCTGTGTTAATATCATAAATATGTGGTTTCATTTCGTTCTTCTCATAAATCCGGATAAAAAACAACAGTCAAAATCTTTACAAACATTGTCTCTTCATTGTTTGAGTCCTCTACTATTATCCTACTATCAAAGATACTATAAACCTGCTTATACATTCGAGCAGTCAAGCTGCCATAGAATTTAAAATATTGACCAAGTAACAAAATACATTTGAAATACATATTTCAAGGGGCTGATTCATTGTCAAGTGCTTCTTGAACTTTGACTTGGCTTGGAGCATTGTCTTTAGTTTCCATAGGTTCTGCATCCCTTCCTTCTTGTTCCTCTCCAGTGTTTCCACCTCTAGAGATTCCTTTGTTTTGATTGTTTGAGTTTGAATTGGACTTTCAAGGCATTATCGTTGCTATTAATTGATTGCATTCCTCTCCTAGGGTGTCCATGCGCTGGAGCAGCACTGCCACTGTCTGCTCAAGGGTGTTGGTTTGCTTCCTCTCTAGTTCTAAAGAGTCGATTCGTTATAAGAGTGCATTTACCACTTGTTCTAAATTATTAAACTTAGTTGAAAATTCCCTAAATTGTACTGTGATGCCTTCAATTATATCTTCATGTCTGCATAGTGTTATCCCCTATCCTAGGGATAATTAAGGATATTATGTCTTGAGGCCCACAGGTCCTAGACATGGAGTACCGAGGGCCAGACGACTTGAGCTTGGCCCTGAAAGGCCCATATTTTCTTCAATGCATCCCATCTATCAAAAACAAAAACATCCATCCCACCAGCTTGGTCTTGAAGTAGCAATGGGTCATGGTATGTGTCACTCTGATTTTCGAAGCATTTAAATATGTTGCACCGAACTCTCCTTTATTTCATAACATTTGCTTGGAAATTATGCTCTTTAACTTGTTCATACCTGACGAGGTGACAGAATGCCCTAGTAAGTTGGTTCCCTTTAGGATGAGTTGCCATTGGGTGGGTCTATGAAAGATCATCGTCCATTCCTTCCATACTTACCATTTTTCATCATTATCCCTCTCATCTTCCCCTACCTTAGTTCGAGCATTGGGTTTGCCACACTAGGAAGGGTTGTACCTTGCCTTGTGGGAAGAAGGGGCTAAAGGCCCAAAGGGTAAAAGTAGCTGGTAAGATTTAAAAGCTAAAATAAAACCTTTGATATGCTTCGCCCAGGGATTCCTGAGAAAGCAATAAAAGGCTTCTCGATAAGAAAAGGGGACCCATAAGATAAAACAAAACTCAAGGTCTAGTTGGTGGATGGGAGGTCTCATCATGAGTCGTCCTATTAGGTCCATGGGCATGTAGCAGTTTGACAATACCATCTACCTGGTCACCAGACCAGTGTAGTGGCTCTTGGTGGCATAGCCAAGAGAAAGGGGGTCTCATCACGATCCAACCTTCTCATTTCCGTGAAGTGCTTGTGGGTAACCTTGTCACCACTCGTCACCACGCTAGGATAGTGTCCCCCAACTTTTCCCTTGAAAAGAAAAAAACAATAAGACAAAGAATAAAAGGCATTGAATGGGCTAGGAAACAATGACATCCATGACAAGGTGCAACTCGCCCTCTACAGAGGCACCCACAAGCAAGACCTGCATTTCCCTGTTATCACTGCACCCTCTGCCCAAACATTTCCCCTACACCATTTCACACACTTACATGACCTATATTGGTCTTCACTTAGGAAACACCCCGAACTTGAGAAGAATTATTCCAATAGGACATCCTAAGACCCTATCCAATCCTGACTTGTTAAACTACATAACATCTTTGAGCATTTGTCTAGGTAAAGGGGGGTTTGATGCACATGCTTGGGTAATTTGATTATTGGATGTGATTGACATTGCTACGATCATTTTGACTCATGATCCTATGGAGGGCATACTTTTTGTTGCAGTGGGACCATGCTCAATGGACAGGTACATATGGAGAGATGATTAGCTTAGACCTCCATGGGGCTGAAAGCCCACAAATGGATGTTGTGACCCCAACTAGGGGCAGAGAGGTGTCATAGACTTGCACCAAGGAAAAGGAAGGAAGTTTCATCGGAGACACTTTGGTAGACCTAGACCCAGGGGGGGGGGCTTTCTCTTCCACCTAGACGTTGGCCTTGGGAGGCTCATGACGTCACCATTCTGACCCTAGACGTCACCCAACGTCAGGATTGACATTTTGGAGGTAGTTGTGTGCTAATTGGCATGTTTGGCATCATCTAGAGGCTTGGAAGGCCCAATGTTTTGCAGATGAGGCCCAACGTTTCACCCAAGAGGCCCAACGTCACCTTGGAAGGGCATGACGTCACCTCTAAAGATGATTTTAGGGTTTAATTCTTTTAATTTGTGTAAAAACTGGAATTTTCATGTAATTTGGCAATGCCGACCTTTTGATGACCTAAAATTAATTAAAGGTCATAATTATTGTATAAATAGAGAGATAAAACTCTCATTTTTTCATCATTCACTCATCACACAAGTGGTGTCTGAAGTTCGACCCTCTTTAAGGGTTATTGGCTGAAATTTAGTGGTGCACACTTCTTGGAGGAGGCAATTCTTGGTGTATTTTGGCAAATTTTCATGTGGAGGATCTTCAACTAGGGTTTATGCTTGATTATTCTTGGTGAAGTAAGTGGAAAATATGCATTTATTTATTGTGAATGAATGCTTATGGTTTATTTACTTGTTTCATGTCTAAGATTATGAAATTTCTTACTTGAAACAATAGGAGAAAGACATATGTTACTATCTTTTTCTCTATAGTCTTCCACTTGCTAATTTTTTTTGAAAGGCACTTCTAGAAGTAGATACTAGAGCCCTACCATTGTAGCACTCTAGTAACCCTACTTCCTTGCCCATTGCATATTTTATTACAATTTGTCCAAGGAAAAGAGAAATCGCTAGGGCCTAACTTTTGTTACTTTCTAGTAATTATCTCTAGGAGTTGGATTTTTGAGGCCTTGAGATACCAACACCTTTCTCATCCTCTCCATCCCCTTTGACATAACATTATCATTGTTATTTTTCCTCTAAGAGTTGTTGCTGCCATTATTGACTCCATTACCCTAGAAAGGCACTAGACTACCATTTACAATTGTTGATTGATCAAACAATTTCCAGAACTTCTTCTCTTAAGCACCTACTAACTTCTACTAACCTTAGATTAGACTAAATCATTAACCTACTTCTTGTTGTTGCAAAATATTGCTACAACCATCTAACAACAACAAATTAACCTTAATGGTGACATATTATGCTAGCTAGATGTTGCTATAACTGCTTGTGACTATTTATTATCAAATTGCCTAGTTAAAGTTATCATTACAAGTCTTTATTCAACCATTTTAGACCATAAGTCTTGTGGTTGTTACAAATTTCTTATTGTTGTTATAAACTGTTACACTGCTGCAAATTTTATATCAGCTAGTACATTTCTTGAAAGTTCATTGTCTTATGAAGCACTAACATCATTTTGGTACTTGGAAAGTGCCCCTTTTTGCCTTGTTGTCTTGTTCTGGGTAGGTACACAATACTATCTATTTGCTTTATCTCTATAAGACATAAAGAACCCTTTGATTTGAGTGATCTCTGAGAGGGGGAGGATTTACTTGTGTTATTTTCCTTATCCTTCTCAAACCCCTAGGTCATCGGGGACGTCTCCCCTGGGGTAGTCTTGACATACTCATAAATAGAAAGGGATCTCCTATTAAGGTGACAATGATAGGTTATTCCCGGTTACGCCAATTATGTACCCACTTTCCTTGGGCTTTTGGGAAAGTACAAATTGTGTAATAACACATAGGATGCACTTTATTTCACTCCACAAAGGGTCCATAATGAGATGATCAAAGTTCCCCAAGTTCCAGAAATTACCCAAATAGAGACCCCAAAATTCAAAGTCCCAAAGGAAACAAGCAGAGTGTCACCTCTTACCAGAAATTGTCCCAGGTGATGTCTTGTTGATCCTTTTGCTCAAATGGCCCCTGTTTCTAGAATATTGAGATGCACCTTTCTCAGGTTTGACTGTGTTATTAGATTTAGAATCAAAGATAAAACCCTGGTGTATGAGGGATTCGAACTTGTAACCCAATGACATAGGAAATTCATTGGCAAGATGGTTGACCCAAGTTGTAGGTTCCCAAAGAATCTCACTACCTTTCCATTGTCAGGAAATCTAAGGAAGACAAGAGCCAATTATGCTCCCACTCGTCGAGTTAGATAAATTTAAAATAAGAGAGGACCCAACACAAGAATTTCCATCGGTTGAATTGATAGTCTGTTGGCCGCCTAAGATACCTCGTCTCAACCAATTGACAAAATAGATTCGATAGAGAGAGATGGTGTGGAGAGTCTTAAGAGAAAATACCGAAGACCCTAGCGCAAACATATGACTTTCCACTTTATGATCCAGGTGGATATTGGTGGCCACCCACCTATCCAACTGGCTCCTCTTGTCAATTTTTAGCTCAACACGTTCTTCTGTACTTCTTTGTAAATGTGGGTTCTACACTTCTGGTGTTGTCTAAAGCCCTACATATCTTCCAGGTGGAGACTGGTGGCCGCCCACCTAAGCCAACTGGCTTATTTTGGAAGTTTTCATATCAACACATCTTTTTGTACTTCTAGGGCCGTTTTGGGGCCCTAAAGAGTGTTTTTTGGTGTGACACAGTCAAACTGTAGACAGAGATAGAGTTTGACGACATAATGCTTAGTTATCTAAAAGACCTTTCCAACAGGCTATCACGCGCTTAAAACGAAGATCGTATGCAAAATTTATGACACCAGAAAGTTAATGTACTAACTTACCCAAATAGGGCCCACATGACTTTTGGTGCTTCATCTCCTAGGGTTAGGTTTTTGGATGTCTAGGGTTTTGGAATTCATGTTTATCATAAAAAGGCCTTCAGAGCCTCATTGTAATCATCTTCTTGCAAATGAGAGTAGTTGTCACATCTCTTCTCAAAGATAAAGTTGGCACCATTCTAGGGAGTCTTCAACTCTGTATTTTTATGGTCTCTTTGCAATTCTTTCATTAATAGAAATCAAGTATTGTTGTATTTCTCTGTTTTTGGCAATTTTCATGAGTATTTCATTGTAATATCTATGCTTTCATTTTGTTCCGAAAATAATCCGGATCAGTTGTATCAGAGCAGGCTGCTTTAGATCGTTTTTCAGTGCATGTCCCCGACGAGGTTCGGGTATAGACAATTCGGTCTCGAGCTTGTCTCTCTTGAGGAAAATCACTCTCGCACACCCAAGAAACCCTCGATGGCGGCAGAAAAGAAAAACGACAGAGTAGAAGATTCTATTAACCTGTTGCTTGAGTCTCGCGCGACAAAGGGACGAAATGATGGAGAATTTTGCACACATCCTTCAACGCTCGCCGATAGCAACAAACGCATCTTCATCAAGCAACCATTTTGGAGGAACCTCTCCCTTCAAGGTACAAGTTAATTTTGATATTCCCATATTTGAAGGTCAGATAGATGCGGATGCCCTATAAAAATGGTTAAATCTATTAGAAGGTTATTTCTTTGTTCAAAATTTTTTCAATAGGGAAAAGATCACCTTCGCACTCCTCGAGGTTCTCCCCCATGCCAAACATTGGTGGGAAACTTATTGGGATAAAAGTTCCACAGAGGAATCTGGAATATATGGGATCGAGCCCACTTGGGATTTTTTTGTGGATGTAGTCAAGGAACAATACTACCCTATCGATAACTATGAAGATCAATACATGAGATGGACCACATTGCAGCAAGAGAAGAGCCAAACAGTGCCAGAGTTCACAAACAATTTCCATACCTTACGCACCAAGCTAGGTATCAAAGACTCCGAGCGACATCTAGTTTTGAAATACTGTGGGGCTCTGCATAGGTACATCCAAATCAAAATGGATTTCCTAAACATCTCATCATTGGGAGCTGCCTATCGATATGCTGTCAAAATCGAGCAAAAAATTAGATACTAGAACAAATGGGAATTTAGGTCTACAAATTTGCAACAACCAAAGCATGGCAAAGACGATCCTAACCAACAACCTCTAGACAGCCAGTCCAAGACACATGACAAGAAGGGTAAAGAAAAGATGAATAATGACACTAGGAAGTGGTGTGACTTCCAAAAAATCCCTTGGCATAACACTGATGAATGTTGCTCAAAACAGTCATTGGTGGCCGAGGTCAAAGACACATAGCCGAACCCTGATTCATAATCCGATCCAAAAAATATTGAAAATAGACAGATCGTCGATGTAGACCCCACTACTACTGTCACGACCACAACAATTCAACTAGAAGAACCAATAGATCCTAAAGAGGGGGAGTGCCTCTTCCATTCACAGAAGTGAGTGAAGGGGACCCCGTTGCATTTCATTGTCGATAACAATAGCCAGAAGAACCTCATATCAGCTAAGGTCGTCAAACAATTGGGGTTATCGACAACACCACACCCACAACCATACAACATCAGGTGGCTTCACCAGGGATGAGATCTTTGTGTCAGCCAATAGTGCCACATGTCCTATGGCATCCAACCCTTCAAGGATGAGGTAGTGTGTGATTTTTCTCCTCTTGATGTCTATGATATTGTTTTGGGCCAACCATATATGTGGATACGTCATGTTGTCTATGAGTGTAGGCCCCATAGTGTCATTATTACTCTGGGAGGTCAGCTCTATAGGATACCAGAGGTAGCTTCGACTACTGCTCCACAAAAACAATGTCACAAGGTAATCTCTCATACTGTAAAATTCATCCTCTTCATAGTTTGTTCAAAGGATGCACATAAGACTACTACAACCACTGCAGCCTCAACACCTTCTATCCAACAAAAAATAGATTGCCGAAGAGAAAGAAGATATTGTTTCTTCACCTACAATGGTGCCTACATAATGCCCTATCAAACCTAGAGACAACAGGTTGGTGGAACAAATTCAACTTGACCAACAACAGAGTTGTGACAGTCTTCCACAGAAAAGCATCAAAACTTCTCCAACAAGGCACATAGCTCACTAAGATTCAGATTCAAAAAATGCTTTCCCCTCTTCCTTGGGCACTCAATGTAATGGAGACCATTGCTTCCTAAGGGGGGAGGACTGATCCAGGTGGATATTGGTGGCCACCCACCTATTCCAACTAGCTCCTCTTATCAGTTTTTAGTTCAACACATTCTTCTGTAGTTCTTTGTATTTGTGGGTTCTACACTTATGGGGTTCTCTGAAGACCTACACATCTTCCGGGTGGATACTGGTGGCCGCCCACATAATCCAACTGGCTTATTTTGGAAGTTTTCATATCAACACATCTTTCTATACTTCCAGGGCCATTTTGGGGCCCTAAATAGTGTTTTTTTGGCACCCCACAGTCAAACTGTAAACTGAGACAGAGTTTGATGACATAATGTGTAGTTCTCTAAAAGACCTTTCCAACGGGCTATCACGCATCTAAAACAGAGACGCATCTAAAACAGAGATCGTATGCAAAAGTTACGACCCCGGGAAGTTAATGTACTAACTTACCCAAATGGGGCCCACATGAATTTTGGCGTTTCATCTCCTAGGGTTAGGTTTTTGGATGTCTAGGGTTTTGGCATCCATGTTTATCATAAAAAGGCCTTTAGATCCTCATTGTAATAATCTTCTTGTGAATGAGCGTAGCCGTCACATCTCTTCTCAGAGATAAAGTTGTCACCATTCTAGCGAGTCTTGCACTCTGTATTTTTACAGTCTCTTTGCAATTCTTTCATTAATAGAAATCAAGTATTGTTGTATTTCTCTGTTTTTGGCAATTTTCATGAGTATTTCATTGTAATATCTCTGCTTTCATTTTGTTCCGAAAATAATCCAGATCACTTTATCACTACTTGGATGCTTAACAATGATGCCTTCACTTCTTAAAAGACTGTGAAATTGCAAATAACTATGCTTAGAAAAAGAACACAGGTACTTGGATACCAATGTATCCTCGCAATGTTGACTGAAGGAATGCAAAGGAGAGATTTCTACCAGAAAATATCCACTGCCAGTGCTCTCTTCTCTATTATATGTTTTAGTAGTTAACGAAACCAACTCGACCCTACTTTGAAGAGCGAAGCCACACACGTTGGAGAACTATGACATTTTAGTTTCACATTCTGTTAGAATTTGAACTTCGGCTTGGCTTGGAGCATTGTCTTTAGTTTCCATAGGTTTCACATCCCATCCTTCTTGTTCCTCTCCAGTGTTTCCACCTCTAGAGATTCCTGTATTTTGATTGTTTGAGACTGAATTGGACTGTCGAGGCATTACCATTGTCATTAATTGATTGCATTCTTGTTCTAGGGTGTCCATGCATTGGAGGAGCACTGCCACTGTCTGCTCGAGGGAATTGGTATGCTTCCTCTCTAGTTCTAAAGAGTCGTTTCGTTGTAGGAGTGCATTTACCACTTGTTCTAAATTATTAACCTTAGTTGAAAATTCCCTAAATTGTACTATGATGCCTTCAACTATATCTTCATGTCTACATAGGATGCATTTTATTTCACTCCATGAAGGGTCCATAATGAGATGATCAAAGTTCCCCAAGTTCCAGAAACTACCCAAACAGAGACCCCAAAATTCAAAGTCCCAAAGGAAACAAGCAGAGTGCCCCCTCTTACCAGAAATTGTCTGAGGTGATGTCTTGTTGATCCTTCTTGCTCAAATGGCCCTTGTTTCTAGAATACTGAGATGCACCTTTCTCAGGTTTGACCGTGTTCTTAGATTCATAATAAAAGATAAAACTCTGGTGTATGAGGGATTCGAACTTATAACCCAACGACACAGGAAATTCATTGGCAAGATGGCTGACCCAAGTTGTAGGTTCCCAAATAAGCTCACTACCTTTCCATTGCCAGGAAATCTAAGGAGGATAAGAGCCAACTATGCTCGATTTTGTCGAGTTAGAGAAATTTAAAATAACAGAGGACCCAACACAAGAATTTCCACCAGTTGAATTGATAATCTATTGGCTGTCTAAGATACCCCGTCTCAACCAATTGACAAGATAGATCCTAGAGAGAGAGATGGTGTGGAGAGTTTTAAGAGAAAATACCAAAGACCCTAGTGCAAACACATGACTTTCCACTTTATCACTACCTGGATGCTTAACAATGATGCCTTCACTTCTTAAAAGACCATGAAATTTCAAATAACTATGCTTAGAAAAAGAATAGAGGTACTTGGATACCAATGTATCCTTGAAATGTTGACTGAAGGAATGCAAAAGAGAGCTTGCTACACGAAAATATCCACTGCCAGTGCTCCCTTCTTGACTATCCGTTTCAGGAGTTAACAAAACCAGCTCAACCCTACCTTGAAGAGCGAAGCCACACACGTTGGAGTGAATTACAAATTTACTTATCTGATATTTGAAGTATGCGAGGAGAGGTTTATTAAATCCAAATCTTCATCGGCCATCCAAGCTCATTAATACAATTTTCATAGGGACTTAGGGTATAGTTAGGAGCCTTTTGTTCCCATTGACAATAATCTCACCTTTGCCTGGTCCAGATCCCACATTGGCAAGTTTATTTGCTTCATAGTTTAGTTCTCTTTTAATGTGATATAATGTGCTTTCAACAAAGCTCTTGAGTGAAGCGAGGGAGCGAGACATCACACAAGCATATATATTACCCCCAACAATATTCCCCTTGACAACCGCTCTTATGACCATCATGAAATCTCCACAGATTATTAATCTTCGTATCCCCCTAGATTGAGCCAATTTGATGCCTTCAAAGAGAGCGTAGGCCTTTGCCTCATTACTGGTCATTGATCCTAAACCCCATGTGGAACTGGCATCTAATTTTCCTTTGAGATTACATATTATCCCCCCACTCAAAAGGGAGGACGTTATATATGAGTAATGCTTGTTTTTTATGAAGACATTAATGCCTCTGTTAAGAGAGAGGAGTTGTAATATACCATTTTTTCTCATAACACATGATATTGATCATGCAACTTTTTTTTGACTTATTCAATTAATTGAGAGTTGAAGTGCACAATTCCTTTATTTCAAAGTTATATTTTGATTATGTTGTAAAAACACAAAGAGTAAAAATGATACCATTCTTAAGCAAAAGAGTAAAATCCAATATGCATAATAATAAAATAAAATCCAATATACATAATAATGAAATAAAATCCAACTTGTACACAAAGAAAAAGAAAAAAGAAAAAGAGTGGGTATATGTGACTTAAGTGGTAAAAATCTTATATACTATTTTCTTTAGCAAAAAATTAATGGAATATTCCCTTTTAGAATCCTAACATGGTCTTATAAACATTTATTTGAAAAAATGCTTATTTTCACACATTCCTTACATTCTTCCTCGTTACATTTTCTATTTCGACATGATATGTTTCTTTTGTTGTAATTGAGTTGTAAAAAAACATTTCAATAGAGATTTGGCATATGCCATTTTTGGAAATTATAAGTTTTTTAGTTCCATCATTCATGTCGCAAGGGATAAATGTTGCCAAATGGAAGTAGAGGCCGCAATACTATAGTGTGGTAAGAATTGACCCTTCACATACCAGGGAAGAATCTTTGCTCTTATTCAATAGTGGTTTGACATAAGGGGTTTTTGATACTTTTTATAAGAATGTGTTCATGCAAATAGATTGGGCTATGATTGCATTGCTCGATTTGAATAAACCTTGCATGATTTTTTTTTTTTACTAAACTTAACCTTTTCCTTGATATAGTTGTGGCTAGTAAGGGTTTTATGGACTTTATGCAATCTATCTTATCACTGCATGTGAATCTCTTTATGGTGACTTTGTGTGAGACTTTTGCTTTGAGCATTTAATAAAGTTATAAAAGGGTTTTAAGATATGCCCTCATCACACTATGACCATCAATTTGTGGTGGGTTCCATTAAAAGGAGAGCATACTATTGGGTAATGGTTTTATGATACGATTCTTCATATTTAATATTAAATATATAGTTTAATTTTAACATTGTGAGTTTTAATGCAACTAGGATTATATGATAAAAATTTAATTCACTTACCATAATTAATACAATGAACATATAATTCCAAATCTACACCCTATATCTAAGAAAAAATAACACATAGGTATGTTATAATTAAGAGTCATTTAAAACACCTTATTAAATATTCGAGACCTCATTTCTTCAACCTCATAGTAATCTTGGCCTATTTCCTTTGTCATATCCATCCTATCAAAATGCATAACTTGCCAAGATGATAAAAGCTTTATAATGATGTAATTGTACAACTATGTATATTAAAAAAAATGAAAACAAAATAATCTGAAAGTGACAATTTTACATAAGAAAACAATACTTATTTAAATTTAAATAATTTATTTTCAAGAAAATTATATATATAGAGCACCATCTTATTTTATTCACCCCATTTACCTTTTAGTTTCAATAAGTAAACATCAAAAAGTATGTATATAGTGAAATTGTTATTATGTAGATCTTAAAATTGTTTCTAGAAGTAAAAGGCTCATCTTTCCTCTTTTCCAATGATGAGACGACTAATCACATAGAAATCTTGTAGCTTCACATGGTGACAAAATAATAGAAAGGCGGTATCTTCATCCCCACACAACTATTTATAGTATAACTCTATTGATCTCATTTGAAGGGAATA
>ML787370.1:0-22580 GCA_009831015.1 Picea engelmannii
ATGGAATTAAACAAAACAAAATAAAGATAGTATTAAAGCCAATTACCAATATACACTAAAAACCATGACTACATGGAATTAAACAAAACAAAATAAAGATAGTATTAAAGTTAATTACTAATATACACTAAAAACCATGACTATATAGAAAACTAGTAAATCATGATTATAAGAGAGACAACATTGGACTTATCAAATATTGCCTAGAGTGTTTGAAAGACCAGGTGCTTGAGTTTCCTCAGTTGTTTTGCCTCCATCCATCAATGCTTTTTCTTTAATTATAATTGGGTTAGAAGAGGTATCATGAGAATCCAAGGATTCTTCCACCTTAGTTGAGTAGTGCTAATCATCTTCCTACCACTCCAATACTTTTAGTTGGACACTAAAAACCACCTTGCAAATAGACTTGAATTTGGCTTCAAATAACATTAACCTGGCAAGGATCTCCTAATACTAATATCCTTGTTTCTGAGCCACCTAAGGTATAAGGACTTTAGTTATCTAGTATAACTCGGTGGCTTGAAACACTTTAATATCTCTAGTTCTTGAGAACAAATAGTACATGAGAACCATCCCTGGTAGTCCTTCTCAATCTACTCTTTACCAACTTGTTTAGACTTTTTGTTAACCGAGTCCTATATAGCATCCACCTTCTCTTTAACTACAATAGGAAACTTCATTTGGAAGACTTGTTCTACTTGCTTGGAAGATATTTTAGCCTTGATCATGGAGGGGATAGGGGTCATATAGGAAGGAGATCGAAATAAATTTGTCTTCCTTCTTGTCAAACCCCTTGTGTTGGACTCGACAGCTTCCACATCGAAATTGTTAGCCATAACCAAGAAGGGACCATAGACGAGAGAGGAAGGTGCCCACAGAGAAATGGAAGAATAGCTAGGGTTATCCTCTCCACTTGAGGGTGAGGCCAAAACAATAGAAAAAAATAGAACTGGACCTAATGGCCTAAGCCTAAATGCCTAAGAACAAGAGGTCTGAGAGCACCCATACAACCTCAAATCATCAACTTGACCACATATATGGGAAAAACCCCACAAGAAAGGTTTCCCTGCAAGTGCAACCAAAACCCTAGACATAATAAGAGGGCCAGAAATAGGAAAGAAAAAGATCCCTTCCCCAAACCAAAAAAACAACATAAACACCAAAGCCAAGGCCAACAGAGAACCCAACCAATCTACAGAACAAAAACTAGAAATAATAACCACAAAACTTGCAGCAAAACACCACTAACCAAAAACTAAACCAAGACAAGATATCCCTACTCAAGATGAAGTAGTTTGTTTGCCCCCAATGTCAGACAAATTCATCCTGTTGTGCCAGTTAAAACCCATGTTACCATCCAAGACCATAATGCCTTGTGTATCCATCACCCCAAACTCATCAAGAATCCAAGTGCTCGTCATACGTGCCATGAAGTGGTCCAATGTCTCGGCGTCATGGCTCATTAGAGCTCTCCCCCTTTACACCAAGCACAATGAAATCTCTCAGTGCCTCCATACATAGGTCACTCCTCATCACATCCACTTGGGGTACCATCACTGGATTGTACAAGAGTAATAAATTTTTAAAAACAAAGTAAAAACACATAATAAAACAATATGCCCATAATCACTGTAAATATTTATTTGTGAATTATATAATTAAAGTATTCACAATTAAGATAATTAGATTTTTTATTAAATTTATTTTTTTTAATATTTATAATAAAATAATATAATATAATTATTAATTTATAAAAATTAAAAAAAAAAAAATTCCAAAATAATAAATTATATAAACAATAAAATAAATTAAAATAAATCATTTATATTCACCACATTTAATTTAAATTTTAATAAACAAGAGTCATCATCAATATATATATATATATATATATATATATATATATATATATATAATTAATCGTATAAATAAAAGGTTTCATCCCTCTTTGCCCGAATAGAGGTGCACTGTGATAGGATATATAACTTTTTGTTTATATTTGTGTAGTTTTTAATAGAAAACAAGTTGGAAGTGCATTTGAATTTGAAATTTTTGTTGTGAGTAAGTATGAGTGAGTAGATTTGAGTGGTTAAGTATATATTTAAAGTGTTGAATTTATTTATGTATTTAAAAATACAATTTAAACAATAAAAAATTAAGATTTAGTTCAAATTCATATCACCATATTTTAAACTATCAATAAATTGAAACTATTTTTGGAAAAAAAATTAAACAATTAACATCCATGCAACTCTTCAATAACCTCTAAATAGTAAACAGTATGAAAAAATGAAAACAGCCAGGAACAAAAAGCTGCACATCACTCTTGCTTAGCCTAGACAAAGTATTTGCTTATACTGATGTTCTTTCTTACAAATGATCTCCAACAGGGATCCACATAGACAGAAATTAGTGTCCCCACACTTATGGATATATGTTCAAGAGCATGCATCCTTCCATTTTCTATCCAGTAATGATCATTCCCCAATAAACAAAGACCTGCGCATCTCAAAGTCGTAAATCAATTTGATGGCAGTGGGTTGCTCTGCATATGAAGAAGGCATTTAATGGCACGAGGGTTTTCTGTATCTGTACCTTCAGTGTCAAAGTTAGGGAAAGACATAATCATTGTCTGTAAAGACCTTGACATTATGTTTAAATCATGAAAGCTGCACAAGAAAATTAGGGTATTGGAGAATACAAATATTACTTGCACAACTATATTTAAGTAACACTTTGATATAGGCATATGTTATTTTTTAATTTTTTGGTTTTCATTGTTGCTATATTTTTTATTGGCAGTATTGATGTTATTAAAATAAAAATAAAATTGTTTAAATATTAGATTATTTAAATTGTGTTGAAATCTTCATTTTTTTTTTGTTTAAATTGTATTTTTGAATTCATAAATAGATTTAGTACTCTAAAAAATTTCAGGGCATTCGAATTATATAGATTTAATCACCCAAATATGGAGTTCCAATCATTTTTTACTTAATTTCAGTAAAAATTGATCAGGACTAGAGTTCCAACAATTTTTGATCGAATTTCAGTAAAAATTGATCAAGGCATTCTAATGATATAGACTCAATCACTCAAATATGGAGTTTCAACAATTTTTGGCCGAATTTCAGTAAAATTTGATCAGGGCATTCGAATGATATAGACTCAATCACTCAAATATGGAGTTCCAACAATTTTTGGCGAAATTTCAGTAAAAATTGATCAAAGCATTCGAAGATCGCTCAAATATGAAGTTCCAACAATTTTTTGGGGAATTTCAATAAAAATTGATTAGACCATAAAAACTCCAAAAAATCGAACGTTTAAAATAAGCAAAAATAAAAAAATCCCATTCCCTCCGGTCGTTTACCAGCTTCCCCGCTGTCGATCGTCACGCGTGTACCTGGTGTGAAATAAGCTACAGGTGGGGTTAGAGACGATGAGCGCCCGCCTCGCTGCCTGTCCACCATCTCTACAGGTTGATGAAAAGACGGCACACCAAGCCCGGATGATGCCATTACCGTGCTGATAGCTGCAGCCACCATTTTAAATGCCGCCATTATCACCTCCCCTCTTCCTCCTGTCGGACGCCACGGCAAACAAGAATCAATTCTTTTGAAATAAACGGATAAAGATGGGCTACAGCCTACAGGTAGCCTCAGCCCAAATTCTCTGTCATCATATTGGGCCCGGGAATGCCGCGTTCGCATATTTTTGTCGCGCTGATGGAATTTCCCAGTGCTTGCAGTGGAAGCTAGGACGTTAAGCCTTTTCTCCGCTGCTGAAAATGGTTGTATTAGTGAAGTCCGTGACTTACAGTTACGAAAGACGTTAACTATCTCGAGAGCCAGACAGAGTGACTAATTATCTCACGATTCATTTACTAATTATCTCAAGAACCCTAGAGAAAGTCACGAAAGTCCGTGACTTAAAAGTTGCTGAAGAATTGAGGGAATAAAATATTCATAATCTTTTAGGTAAAAAAATAGAGCAACAAGTTAGGAAATAACCAGAGACATAAAAATCTTAGCATTGTATTAGGGTTGTTTTAGATTGTAGTAATCCCGAATATAAGGAACCCAAAGGCAATAGATATTTTGAGATTCATAATGATTCTTAATATTTCTTTCTCTCAAGATATATCTTAGCATTGGATTAGGGTTGTTTTAGATTGTAGGGTTTAATGGTTAAGAATATGTATTTCCTAAGGTTACAAGTTCAAATCCAGAAGAATAGGATATGTATACCTCCTTAAACTTTACCAATAAAATCAAATTCCTGAATAGAAAAGGTTATGTCTAACTTAATATTAATATGAGTGACATCAACATGGTTCATACAATACAATTTTTTACATCGGCTCGGCTCTGTGATATATAGATAGATTTAACTGGGTGAGATGAAGAGAATGGACATGAATCCTCACGAGATAGATTCAGGGTATCCGGACTCTGTGAACTCGCAGCCCCGGTCCAGAGAAACCGATTCAGATCAGAGATGGGACGCCAGAGATTCGGCCAAGGGCTTCCGGTTCCGACTGATGTGCAGCTACGGTAGCAAAATCCACCAACGCTCCCACGATAACCAGCTTTCATATGTGAGCACCCAGATTCTGGCGGTGAATCGCAACATTAGATTTGCAAGCATGAATGCCAAGCTTTCGAGTCTGTGGGGAACCGGTGTTTCGTTCAAATACCAGTTGCCGAATGAGGATCTGGACGCTCTGGTTTCTGTTACAAATGACGAAGATATGGAGAACATGATGGCGGAGTATGACAGATTACAGAAGATAGGTTACAGATTCACCAGGCTGAGGCTCTTTGTGTTCGCAAATAAGCTCGACGGTTCGTCGCAGAACAGTTTGGGGTCGCTGATGGAGGAGACGAAGCAAGAGAATTTGTTCGTGGATGCGCTTAATGTCGGTCCGGTTAGCAGAATATCGGAGACTGCTCCGCAGGGGCCTTGGATCAATAATATGCCCAACTATTCATCTGGGCTGGAAGGCATTGGTGTTAAGGGCGATGACAAATCGGCTCACAGAGGTTATGAGGCTGATCAGACGAACTCTGAGAAACAGGAACTTTCCATGGGAAGAGAGTTACAGCAGCGGGAGGTTCAGTCGGCTCCGACTTCTCCGATCATCGGGTATTCATCTGTCGATTCCATCGCCTCAGCTCCTGCTCGAATCAACACATCAGCGGCCCCTCATGTCTCTGATTGTAGAGGAGCAAAACAGGCCGAGATGGGTATAATTCTCTGCCGCGATTTCGAACGGGAAAGTAATCTGCATGCGAATTCGAAGGCGACTGATTCAAGCCCGGTTCCGGAGATCGGGGTTTTAAAGACCGCAGATCGGACGGCAAACACTAATATCCAGAATCAGGAACAGTACACATCCGAATTTTCCGTTGTTTCAAGTTCTCTGATTAAAGAATGGGTACCTCAGCAACCGCAGCTGCAGGTTCCGATTCAAGAATTTCAAAAGCTCCAACTGAGGCAACCGCGGGACCCGATCGCTTGGCCGGTGGACGATAACGCCAATCTTAATAAACCAGGTAGGAAAATATATTCAGATCCTGTAAGAGCTGTGAATTTGTCAAATAAAGATATGAACAGGCCCAATTCTGTGGATCAGGCCTACATGCGTCAGCAGCAACAGATTCAGAAGAACCCATCTCTGTCCGAATACTATATGCACGACCAGGGATCCCATTTCGTTTCGCAGAGCCACTGTCAAATGCAAGAACCCCACGGGGATCAACAGTATCATCCCGTCTACTTCGTGCACTCAGGATCTCCCATGATGCAGAAGCCCATGAGTCCCATTCGTCCAATGGGGCAACCGGTGCCTGGACTAGGACGCTATTATAAACCTGTGCAGAGGATGACCACACCCGTGCAGGTCTACAGTCCTGAAGCGGCGCCCTCAACAAATCCCGTGACCACCGCTAGGGCAGGCGCGGCCGTTCAGAGGGAGACCGGTTCAGCCCACACAGTGCCATACGAGAGGCCGATTCAAATTCCTTTTCCGGTTCTCAATGGCCCGTATACATCGATACCATCGGAGCCCGTCGCCAGCGATGTAAGAGTTGTGTACAGATCCACTGTGCCTGCTCCCCTTGCACATACGGAGCCATACTCGTATCAGAATGTTATCTATGAACCGAGTGCCCGGGAGATATACTACATGCAGGCACCTCCGGCCTTGAATCCTCAATATCAGTTGATGAATTCGGACATGTGAACACAGTCGAATTTCATGCCTCTTCTTCAAAAACGCCTCAGGAGAAGCTGGAATTGGCAAGAGTTTCTACGCCCTGCTGAGCTCCGCACGTCGGGTTACAGAAGACAATAGTAACCCTCCTTCTTGGACACAATCTAAAGTTTGTTCTTAGAGTTGAATTCCTACATAGGAGTGCCCCAATGTACATTAAATGGCATATATAGGAAAATAGGCACATTTGAACTCATGTAGTGAATTGTAGATGTTTGTAAAGGTTTTTGAGCAACGTAAGTTGACAAAACCCAGAATGGAGCTAAAAACTACAAAAATGTCTTACTAAAAGAATGAGTATCCAAAAGTTTAAGATTATGTTTTCAAAAAAATACATCAAAGAAGCATCAAAATATATTGATTAGTGATTCAGTATAAATCTTTCATAGTTCATTGTGCACAACATCAAACATATTTCAGTTTAGGGGTTTGCACACCAAAGTTGTGGCATAATTACACCCTAAACTTTTTCTTTGAAGAAAGGTAGCATTTCATGGTTTAATTCATTTCTCACAATGCAAATTTTAGTTGATCATATCTCTTGAACCAAGTCGCTAAGTAAAGAGTTGGTTTAGCTTGTTGTAGATGTTTGTATGGAGAAACTACAACTAAGATGTTATGACCTAAAGTAGAGCACAGAGATGAAAAAAATTCACTGAAGCAAGCTCATGAGCTAATATCTCTAGAATGGGACATAATTAGCAAAACCGCCATAACCCATTTTAGTTTAGGGCACGAGAATAAAAAATTGCTAAAAAAGAATGGGACATAATTGGGAAAACCACCATAACCAATTTCAAGTTAGGGCATGAGAATGCTATCCCTAAATAAGAATGGGACATAATTGGAAAAACCACCATAACCCATTTCAAGTTAGGGCATGAGAATGCTTTCGCTAAATAAGAATGGGACATAATTGGAAAAACCACCATAACCCATTTCAAGTTAGGGCATGAGAATGCTATTGCTAAATAAGAATGGGACATAATTGGGAAAATCACCATAATCCATTTCAAGTTAGGGAATGAGAATCATAGATGATTTTAGGGAAGAAATTTCGCTCATGGGCGAAATTAGAGGGTATGAAATTTTGGTTGGGCGAATTATTTCTATAGAAGGATATAAAAGGATTTGAGTATACATAGCCCCAAATTTATTTTAAATTTTTTATATCAAAAACCCTTCGCCCACTGTTATTTGTGAGAGGAGAGCAGCGAAATTTATTTTCGCCCCGTCAAATTCGAACTGCATCCTCTCCTTCGCCCTAATTTTCTAATAATTGGAATTTCTCAGAGTTATTTCACCCTGGTTTTTGGAAATGGGAATTTTTCGGAGGTATTTCGCCCTTATATTTTATAAATATAAGCGACAATTTTTTTGAAGGTATTTCTCCCTTGTGTTATGGGAATGACAATTATTTGGTAGCAGCCCAATTCAATATGCAAGTTTTTTTCTACAATGCTTATGCTCTTGAGATAACCTCCTAATGGAGAGAACCAGTGATGATGCATCTTTAATGGATCTGATTAGAGAAGTCTGAAATGACCATGATTGCATCGACTTCTATTGATTCAACTATAGAGTTCAACGATAGGGTTCATCGCAGCAGTTTATTGGAGCGACACTTCCATATATCTGTGTTGACATTCCTATCGATTCAACTGCAGGGTTCATCACAACAGTTTATCTGAGAAACACTTCCATATATCCGTGTTCAAATTCCTATTATTATTGTATCTCGACCATTGGGGTTTCTTCCTGAAAAAGATATTTTAAAACAGATATTCTATGACTTTAGTGATGCCGCAATGGTGGATTTGTTGAGACCATCACTAGAGGAAGCATTTGTCATTCAGAATCAACAGGTATGTTCTCTTTTTAATTTTTAATTTACATTTCTTATGTATATGAATATTTGATCTAAATTATTCAATATTGTGGCTTGAATGACAAATTGATTGGAAGTTTTAATATATGGGTACATATGTGTCTACTATGTTTCGATTGCACCATTGATACCCAAAATGATATGTCATTAGATAACTATGGGTCTAAGATTTGAGATGGTTTCTAACTTGCCTTGGTCATTGCAAATTTGTACCTATTTTAAGACATTTGAGATGTCTCTCAAGATGTTGTAGTTCAAAGGGTACCGGATAATTCTTGGTTTCTTTCTCTCGCAAAGAGTGTTATAAGCTTGAGGTTTGACAATCCCTAGCCAAAAGTATTGAGTATCAACTTGATTGTGCTTAATAAACTATTTTTGATGATCTTTGATTCATATAGGGATCATCATATGCTTCATTTGACTTTGTAATAATGGGGATGGAAACTTTCACGAATATTTTGAATTAACCAAGAAATAATTACTTGACCCATTTTTTACCTGGGTTGTGGTTTGTTTTTCCTCACTTGTTCTAGTTGCAAAATTTCCTGTTTGTTTGGTATTATTCATCTAACAAATGGATCAAACAATTTAATTTGATTTTCTTTTACGATGGAATATATGTTAGTCTATGTTGATAACCTTTGTCTTTAATCACAAGTAGTAGCTCATCTTGGCCTTTCCAGGAGTGTTATTCTCTTCCTCATTACACTGGCTTTTTCCTCCCCCTTTCCATTATACTGGCTTCTTGTATGAATCATCATTTGATTTGGTAGCGAACCCTTTTTGTGGATTCTTCCAAAGGAATTTGAATTTCTCTGAGAACAATTGACCTAAAATATTTAATCTAGTGTTTTTTCATTGCAACTTGAATTTGAATTGATTTGAATTCTTAATATACATGTTTTTGTGTCCTGCAAACTTTGGACTACAACATTGATAGACAAATTATATGGTATTAACTGGCACAAGATTAGCTTTGATACCATAGTATTCCCTCTGTAGCTCAGATACAAATTCTTTAGGGGTTAATATCTTTGTGGTATTTAGAATCATCTTTTATGACTCTCGGTGCTTTTAACCCTTGGTTTCTTCAAGGTGTTTTTCTTAGTGTTTGTATGCATAGTTAGAGGAAACAATGCCCTAAGTTAGTAGAGGCACTCATGCATGTGGATTCACAACCTCATTTAAGGGAACAAATCTATAGGAGGAGGCAAGCTTGCATGCTTCAAAAAATATCCAATAGAGGCACTCTTTATTTGGCTCATCTATCCATGCAAGGAACGCACTTTAGTGTTAGGTTTTGATAATCTTAGTCAAGGGAATGTTGTGCATGTGTCCAGATTCATTGTACCTACCCTCTCTTCTCCCTAGTCTATAAAGGAGAAGCACAGAACACCACTATGATGGTTTGAGAGTTTGAATTTTTAAGTTATAACATTGTTAGTTCACTATTTTCATATTTAATAGAAAATCAGTAATGTTGTTTTGAGAGTTCAGATTGGCATGCTTATAGTTCTAATTAATAGCGGTATATGTTTGTAGGTTAAAGTACTCTATTAACTCTAATTTTGATTGGTGTTTTCAGCTTTAGCTATCTAGGATTTTAGGTTAGATTGCAGAGCGCAGAATACACTTACCATGGTCTGATTTTTTACAAGTAATGGATCAAACAAAACCAATGCAAGCACACAGAAGTTGGATTAAAGATGACCAGAAAAGTGTGGGTTATATTAGTAATTTTTCTATCCATATCTTCGTTTGTACTCATCTTCTTAAGGCTTGACAATATGGTAGATTAATGGTTGATTGGTTCAATAATGTTAATATCTTTAAAAAGCATCCTTGAGAAAGTTGGTATTATTTTTCGATTCACTGAAAGTATCCAATTTGAATATGTTCTATCCAGATAGTTTATCTACTCAATGGTACTCATAGATGCATGAGAAATCAAGGGAATTGTAGTTGTGCTAATCATCTAATAAATGGTACTTTGAATCGAACATTTAAATTTTATTATTTATCACAAACTCTATGAATTCAAGATTCAGGCAGGATAATCTAATTCATAGTCTATCCGACTTGTCTTGACAAACCCTTTGACAAACCAAAAGCATACCAAAATTCAAGATTTAGGCAAGATAATCTAATTCATAGTCTATCCAACTTGTCTTGACAAACTAAAAGCATACCAGCACTGAACTGAGACTACATTGTTTTCAACACAAGAAAGTTCCACACTTCAATGGACATGGATAGGGGCATTGAGACAATGGCAATAACATCATGCATTTATTGAGGACTTCCTAGAAGAATATTATACACTTGTCAGAATGTCATCTTCAGAATATTATTGGAACCTTATCCATGCATATTGTTCAAAGGCCCCAGCGCAGTATGTAGGACCAAGCTTGTATGTTTTAACTTTTTATATACAAGCAGTGAAATTTTTAAAGAAAATATCAGTCATCCCACAGTTTCCAGTACCTATATAGGAAGTGTATATATTTCTCTACTTCATTGAGGCATCCAATGACAATGTTTATAGGTTCTTCACAACCTTAAAAGATAACTTCTTACTTTGCAATAACAGTTTTGAGATATGTCTAATAATAACAAAAAGTATTGTTGCTGAAAATGATAGATGTTAAGACACTAAGAAGCAAGTTGCCCCCTTAATTTGAGGAACAAATAAGAGAGGAGATTGGAATACTTCACACATGGATTGGTTAGCCATAGTTGTTTATGGTTCGTCTTAGTTATAATTTAACTTGACCACCAAAATAAGAGAGAAAATTGGAATACTTCACATATGGATTCGTCAACCACAATTATTTATGGTTCATCTTAGTTATAATTTAACTTGGCCACCAATATATAAAAAAGTATTCTGCAGGTTTTTGGTTATACAATATATAACAAAAATTCTTCTGCATGTTTTTGGTTATACAATATATAGCAAAAATCCTTCTGTAGGTTTTCGGTTATACAATATATAACAAAAAATATTCTGCAGGTTTTTGGTTATACAATATATAGAAAAAAGTCTTCTACAGGTTTTTGGTTATATATGTGGCATATGGAGGAGTTTGCTAGACATCAAAGATTAACAATTCTCTTTGAAGAGATATTTTTTTATCCTCTTTATGATCACCAAATCCCTGTGATTTTAAAGTAAAAGATTTCAAATATCGACTTTCATATCAGCAATTAGCCAAGCACTAAATATTAAAGCCCTAGTGTTGCCAGTGACAACATGCATTTTTCTTTTTGTTCTTGCTCTAAAACATTCGATGAGATGGAACAATACACCCAAGTTAATTGAGTACTTTCATTTAATACTAACCAAAGTTATGAAATTCTAAAAAGAGTATTTTTAAATTTTAAACAATTACGTTGATTGCACGAGACAAGTGAGGTGCACTCTACAACCCAATATGGATAAGATGTGTAACATCACATATCATTAATAAACTAAAATGAAAAAAAAAGTTTTGAAAAAAAAAGAACATTAAACAAGCCAACCATAATAATAAAACTTATATATAATAACAAAAGAGACCAACATAGATCCATCTTAATCCCAACCTTTTAAGCAATGAGAAAATAAGTTTGTTTTTTATCCCTCTCAATGCTTAATAGATATTGAGTTAAGATGAATCTATTCTAGTGTTATTAGCAAAGAAGGATTTTTCCATGCAGTATAGGCTAGCATGGTATCTGAATATAACATTGATTGAACTTACTGCCAATGCCATGGGGAACATGATCATCTTTCCTACTGAGATGGCTTCCAATTATATGGGAAGATGTAAATACAAATCCATCCCAAAGAAGCACAAGGACCATGAGACATATTATGCTAAAGAATATTGCATCCTTTCCTCACGATGGCAGGAAAAGCCTATAGTCCAACATTAACAAAACATATCTCCAAAAAGTCATGAAGTGTTGTTTCATGAGAGAGAAAAGCATTCTTTCAACCCAATCAAGGGTTTATGCAAAGCAATATTATAACATCCAGCTCATATGCAAGAATCTATCTTTTGGACGCTTAGTCTAAACTACCAGACTTGGAATCTTAGGTCAATGCTTTTGAAGAGTGGTAAATTTGACAATTGACAAGCATAGTACCTGATTTTGAGGCTGCAATGCATAACGAGCAATTTTGGACTGGTAGAACTCAAGTCAACTTGACTTTGATTTTATTTGCATGAATTGGAACAGAGGACTAATGGCATTTTAGAAGGTTGTTTTAAACCAGAGTTGGATCGTCAGCTATTGGAGGAGGAAATATTTGTGGGGGAGACAAGAAGAAGGTTATAGAACTTTATTTTTCTCGATTATTGTCATTGATGTTGTTTTTCTCTTGGTATTTTTAATTTGTTAGAGAGATTAAGACAGATGCTCAACGAAGTTTAGGTTAGTTGGAGAAAGTAGGATGGATACTAACAATGTATTTGTGTGTATCTATTGTTTTCACTATTTTTCTTTATATGCAGTCATGTCCTTGTGTCCTTTATTAGGATAAGTCAGTCTTTATAACCAACCATGCTTGTGTAATAACATTCCTCATCTTAATTCTATTGGAGATAATAGGATTTCCAGGCAGTTGTGTGAATGTATATGTGTAACCATTTTGAGGTCTTAACTGCGTTGGATATAAGAGGATTGTTATTGAGTCATTTGTTGTTGAAAATTATGTGTATGAAGAATTCAAGGTTTTGTACTTCTCTTCCATGGTTTTAACTAGGGTACTCTTTCATGTCTGTATATATGCAGACATAGTTAAAGTAGGATTGGTATTTTGTATGTGTGTATAATATATATGTATTCATGCTCTTAATGAGCTGCAGAGTTTCAAGTATGTTGGTATAGCCTTGTGTGTATGAAGTCATAGTATTCCTTTCATATTTAGAGAAGGGACATTGGATGAATATTTCCCAACTCTTTTCCGAAATTTAACGGCTATTGACCTTTGATGTCACCAGGAGGACACCAATCTATAATCAGTACCAGAAAAAATTGCTACTAGATCAAACTTGAAGGGTTTTACAGATTAAAAAGGTCTGATCATCAGAAAACACTTAAAGCAATGGAGATTTCCATAGGGTTATTGCTTCTTGGTGCAATAACATCATATATTGCATGGTTTTTGACCATCACAATTCGTTTTAGAGGCCCCAAGGTGTGGCCAGTGTTGGGAATCCTACCAGGACTATAACAAAATAGGGAAAGAATGCATGACTGGATTGCAGATAATCTCCAAAAGGAAGGAGGAACATACCAAAACATCTATCTGTGCCATCCCCTTCCTTGAAAGAAAACAAGGGCATGTAACAGTAACATGTTATTGGTGTACATACACCATGTGGAATAATTTTACTTAGGTCAGTGGTCAGTGATCTAATTACTATGCATATTTAACTAATCATTGCATTAGGTGAACTTCCCAACCACCTATTTACTACACTAGGTGAACTTCCCAACAACCTGTATTTAATTATGGGCTCTTCGTAGTCCATGATAAATACAGGTCATCTCCTTGTAATTATACACAATATCATACATATATATATATTTGTGTCATTTATGCTTCTATTGTTGTTATGTTTTATGTATGGAGTTTAAGGTCATGTATGATCCTGGTTAATGATCCTTGTTTTTAGACACATGCAATTCAAAAAAATTATAGCATATTCTTCGCACACATTTTGAAAACTCTTCCAAGGGGCCACAATGGTGGGAAACATTTCATGACTTGTTGGGGGATGGTATCTTCAACAAATATGGTGAAACATGGTTGGTGTAGAGGAATATTGTGGCGTTGGATTTCACCAAAAGGACTTTGAGAAATTCCATGGCTCAGTGGGTTACTCGGTCCATCAAGGGCCAATTATGGCTTATCCTGGCAAAGGCTGAAGAACTACATAGAGTTGTTGATTTGCAAGATATTTTTCTTAGACTTACATTTGATAATACATGTGGTCTGGCATTTGGCAAGGATCTAGAGACATTGTCCCCAAGTCATCCTCTTAATCCTTTTTCCACTGCATTTGACAATGCCATTGAGGCTACTCTGCAGCATTTTGTTTTTCCTCAAGTGATATGGAGGATTAGTAAAATTATGGGTTGTGGCATGGATGTTGAGCTTCATCAAAGCATTGCCAAGGTTAAAAAATACTTGTTTGAGATTAATACAATTATTACACTGATAAGACTCAGCTTTTCTATTTAGTCCCAAGGATCCATAGGAGGATATCAAGTAAAAATTTCTCAAAAACAACCACATGATGGTTTTTCATCAAGGTTTATGAAGAAGAAGAATGAGGATGGCAAGGCCTATTCAGATACATTCTTGCAAAACATAGTTTTGAATTTCATTCTTTCTGGCAGACATACTTCATCCGTGGCCATGAGTTGTTTTTTCTGGTTGATAATTCACAATCCCCAAGTTGAAGACAAAGTCATTGGGGAAATTTTCGAGGTTTTAACCAAAAGTAGGGGCAAGGATCCTTCACAGTGGATTGAAGAGCCCTTGGTGTTTGAAGAGGTTGATGAAGAGTAGCAAGTTGTGGCCATTCCTTACATAGAGATTGTCTTCGTTTTTATAGGCTTGGCAGTTTGGTAGCATGCTTCCATTATTCTTCCATCAATATTCTAGGTGTTCATTTTCCACCTGCTAAACTAGAATTCAATAACCCAAATCAACAAGACTGGCTTAGGAAGGAAGCAACAGAGGTTACACAAAATGGGGGGGAGTTCTTTTTGGAGGTTTTGGATTTGATTCATCGAGTCAGAGAAAAAATTTCAAGTGATGGGCCTTATCCTTCTGCAATTGTCCCAGAGTCAACAAAAATCGTAGAAGTTGAAGGGATGTTACAGAAAGAGAGAGTTGAATTTGAGGAATCATTGCAAATGGCTATCACTAAAGACTGGCAACCTGGTCAACTAGTTGTTGATATTTTAGAGCTTGATTGCTTAAGGAAGAAACTTGTATTTGAATCATATATATGGGATAAATGTCTTTGTTATTTGCATTCGTCTCTTAAAATGAAAAGGTATTTGGTCAGTTCAAACTTTAGTTTACCAGAAGATCTTAATGGTTCTTTGCAGCAGAACATCAATCCTGAGAAACAAGGGTTGATTTATGTGGCACATAATCATGATAGCAACATCAAAGGTGCCAAAATTTCAGAGGTACATAGTTATGGTTGTACAGTGAATAACATCAGTCTTGGTGATAAAGAGGTGCTAGTTGTTAGTTAAATAGTAATTATGGGTGAACTTGTGCAGACTCCTAGCATTCCTGGCATTCTGCAGGATTCCAATTTGGTTGATCAATTAACAGAGGCAACCAAAGTGGCTGACAGACCTGTGGACTTGATAGTGAATTTAGAGGCCATGAAACCAGATCAGATGTCAATGAATGGAGATGAGCCTCTCAATGATTTGAGTCCAGCCAGGCAGGATAGGATACACCAGGATGTTAGTGGCAAGTACTCTACTGATAACAATAATTCAGAAGATAGATCAGTTGGTAGAGTTGGTACGGGGGACATGTTGGATACTTCGAAGAAAGATTTGGGAGTTCGTAGGAGAGTTCTAGAGGGACAATCTTATAATGTGTCTAATCTTTCTGATACATTAGATGCTTCATGGACTGGTTATCCTTCATTGGTAGGCTAGGCTGCTCATGTGACATCACTAGGGCAAGGAGTTGTTAATGTAGTTCCAAGTGTTGACAATTCTGGGGTATGTTCTGAACTGCCTTTGAAGACGGTTTCTGATTCTATCAAGCCAATTCTGGTTCCATCTATGGTAAGGATTGCAATTAATGATTCTAGTTCTAACACACAAGATATTGATGCGTCAGACTTACCAGATGAAAACATGCCTTTATCAGTAGTTAGAATAGTTTATTATTCAAATTATCCTGATTTTGAAAAAAGCTTGATCTGGGAACCTTTTTCATACTTGGATATGACTTTCAGTAACACTTCTTAGGAATCTTTAGGAATTTATGAGTTAGTTAGTGATTATAGGCCAGTATTTGTGTCATCGGTTGTTAAGCTGCTTGATCAGGGTGGAGCAAAGTTACTCTTACCAACTGGCATTGACAATGTCGTCATTGTTGTTTATGAGGATGAGCCTACAAGCCTGATAGCATATGCTCTCACCTCTAAAAAGTACCAGGCTCAGATATCCGATGATCAATTGGAGGCGAAACACAAAGAGAAAGATGAGGACACAGAAAGAGATTCTGAAGACTCATCTATTAAAAATATTTCCCCTTATTCACTTCAGAATGCAGATAGCTCCTTTGAAGTGGCTGCAGTTCCTTCTAGGGGAAGAACTTCTTTGTTTGAGGATGTTTCTACTTCTAGTTCCTCTGGTTCCAATGAGATTGTGGCTGCAAATCTTGTATTACATGCAAAGATCAGGCATGCATAGATTTATTTTGGTGATGCAAATTTGCCTAGAAAAGATAAATATTCAGTAGTTTGTTATTGTGAAAAACAATTTTATATGATAGTAGAGGATCCTTGTCATGACACATGGGGGAGGAGTACTAATCCTACAACAACTAGAGATAGAAGGTGCTTCCATTGCTGAAGTTAGATCAGGTACCGAGGGCATTTGGAGAATAATTATGTATTCATTGGGTTAGAATGTCTTCAATACAGATTGAGACAACTTCATAGTATGAAGTCTAAGATGTCCATATTTTATATCTAGCACTTGGATAGGGAACTACCTCCACAAATTGTCTCAAATGGATACCTCTGTGCCCTGGTCAATCATTTTCAGAACACTTCAAGATCACCGCTCCTGGCAAGCAGTAAAAGGAGAATTATGAAAAGGAAAAGTACATTTCAGAGTAGTCAATATGCTATCTTGACTCAAATTCAAAAGAGGCATGTTGTGCATAGAGTAGTTTATTTTTGTAAGTACTTTTCAAGATGCAACATAATGTTTTTGTTGTTAGTACTTCAAATTAAGCCAATGGGTATTTCGGTTTTGGCTGGGATTCTCTCTTGGTTATGGTTTGGACTTTCTGCTTGGGCTCTTCTGGTTATTCTTGCTTGGTACGCCATCCCTGGAGAGAGGTGCACTATCTTGTTTGTCTATTTAGCCAAGGGTTTGCTTCCAGAATGATCCTCTGTCAAGGTTAAGGTGCTCGGGGGTGGCTTCGGCCTATGGTTGGGTGACAATATTTCTATATTGTCTATGGTTAAACAAGCACATCCATTTAGATAAGCTCTCTAATGAGATTGGGAAATGGCTTGTATGGGAGATTGGGAATAAGAGGAGATTGAGAATGGATGCAGATCCTTGGGTTGGCAGTGCAGAAGGATTCAAGCTATCACATGATATGATTAATTCTCTTCATGGAAAATTTTCTTGCTTAATCAGGTAATCTATACAAAGTTAACTACTATATGGAGACAAGAATGGAAGTTAGTAGCTATGATTGATCTAGTTGGTAGAGAAGTAGAAGAATGGGAAGCTTGTATTTCTATCCTTAGTTTAAGTCATTTGAGAATCAAAGATGACAAGGATGACATTATATGGTTAAAAAATCATGTCAGAGGGATTTATACTCCAAAAGTGGGATATCATGCTTTGAGTGCTATTGATAGGGTATACGAAAACCTGCTTTTTGGTGGAAAATCATTTAGAAGTTTAAGTGTTCACTTAAAGCACGCATATCTATGTGTCTAGCACTTGAAAAAAAAGTTCTTACTTGGAATAACTTGCAAAATAGATGCAAACAAGGGCCCAATTCGTGTACACTTTGTAAGGCTAATGAAGAACATATTTCTCAACTTTTGATGTTCTGTACATTCACTAGTCAGGTCTAGAAAGAAGTGGAATCCAATATAGGCATAAGGGGGCCATTTTGGGGTGGAAATACATTAGAAGAAGAGTTGAATAAATGGTGCAACAACCCAGTTGTAAAAAAAATAAGAGCACTTCCATTGATTATAGCTTGGAGAATATGGTTAAACCGACATGCCAACATATTTGAAGGTAATGCCAATATGGTTCTATGCCATGACAATATATCTTGTTGAGACTCTAGTGTCATCTAAATTTTATTTCATTTAAATAGTAACACCCTGCTTCACGAATGAACCATTGTATTATTAACCTTCAATTTTACAAGTGAGGAAGTTCCTAGCAACATCAAAAGAGAATACATTTGATGGCTACTTGTTTCAATCTAGTAGCAAAGTAAAATTGAAGTGATAACCCTCCAATTTCAATGGAGAAAACAATGGGATGAGTAGGCATTCGATATACAAGAGAATGTGATGTAGCTGCTTGCAAGACTAAACTTTTACATATTGCTTCATTTGGTTGTCATTAATTTAGTTAGAGCTCTATTCTCTTATGCACAAACAGAATGCACTCATCCCTCCTTTCTCACACAAAGGAAAACAATTAAATAAACAATTATTTATTGAGGGGATGCATTGCCTTATTTCAGTTCAAATTCAAGCCAACAACAATATAATAATACCCTCCAACACCTATAAAGAGTTTTTGTCAGTATGCAATGTAAATTATGACAACCATGCACACTAGGCATTTGGATATTATAACCTTCAACCAACACTCGTCTACTCCTATGATGATAACATAATACAACATTCCTGGCTAGGAATTCTTCCCACAGGTGCTCCAAGCTCTTCCAAACACTTTTACAATCCTCTTGCAATAAATCTAGCCTACTTGACAAAGCTTCCACCTCCATAATTTGTTGGCATGTTGCATGCACCACTTATGCTCAGGTGATTCAACTCACTATTAGCAAGATGAACATGGCCCATCACAGTAAGCTAAACATGATCATTCCTAACGTTGAAAAAACCTTGGATCATGTTCAACTACCAATAGTGAGTTGAAACCTTGAACTTATTTACCTCCTAAACAGTGAGTTGATGATTGGATTCACTTATGCTAAACATTATCACAGCCCCTGTCTCAGATTGAGGTTCCTTCAACATATTTGCCACAACATTCTTTAGTTATTTTCATTCACATTATCCTTAGTGGCCTGATACTTAGTCTTCAAGTTCCTAGAATTATTATGCAACTGCCCATTTTAGAGGAACACCTTACCTCCATTGGAAGAACAAAACCACATTTAAGAAACCCTTGGCAGAGAGTATTAATTTGATAAAGTGTATCAGAGCTACATCATCATGTTCCATACTCCAAGGCATCTATTCATATACAACAAGGATCAACAGGCCTCTCCAAAAGCCAAATTTGGCACTTGACTGCACTTTGATTGTGCAAAAACGTCAGAGTTTTTATTTTTTTAGTCACATGTTTGCAGAGCCGATTGTGACCCATCATAGATGAATATTTGTAAAATGGAGGAGGTTTTTGTTCATAATAGGAAAAAGTACAATAACCTATCTCACGTTTTACACAGGTGTTACAGGATGAGAGATCCATGCACGTATTTACAGCCTATTTTTCTGAATGCGCAAAGGCCTGTTTTAGTCATCCTTTTGTAGAGAATATTATGAAGAACTAGTGTAGAATTTTGGGAAACCAAAAGAGGTTTATTTCCAAAAAATCTTCATCTAAAAAAAAATCTTTCATTTTATACACAGGTATTAGGTTTAAATAGATATCATCTCGTCTTTGACCCCTATTTTTCGCTGCGCTTCTGGTAGATTCATTGCGCTTCTGTGTAGCAAATAGTTTACTCCATGTAAATAATCAAATGGTAAATTGGTGAATGTAAATGGTAAAAACAAAGTTTATTAAGGCTTGGTAAATGTAATTTCAAGTTTATAAGGTCGAATTCATGTATTGGATGCTTTAAAGGATAAGCTCAAGTAGTTTAGGAAAAGGGGGAAAATCAATTCTAACTCCTCCTAGGTTTTAGCAATGATAGGATAGATGCATAAATTAGACTTTTTGGAGTAGAATTCGACCTCCTTAGGAGGATTTCGACTTGTTTTCATCATATATGAATGTAATGCAATGTATTAGAGGTGGGATGTCTGATATTTTGAGAGCCAAGGAGAAACATATGCCTGTACTTTTCCTAAATTGAACATAGAGATAGTTTGCAGACTTGTGAAGATATTCTTGTGATTTGATCATTGGTATGAGTCTTTTTCTTCAATTGTGTAATGTTTCTCTACTATATATAATATATTTTATGATCTCCATACTATAATTGTCTTCATGATCAACTTAAGAAGTGATTTACAGAACTCAATCTTATGCTCTCTATTGTTTTAAGTTGACCATTTTTGTTTACACCTTCAACTTGTAAATTGAACTCATATGCAATTTATGCTCAGTTTACATTTTCCTTTCCTTTCCATCACCACTATACTACAACCAAATTATCAGCATACCAATGTTCACTTCTATCTTTCTTTTGCCATAGTTGCATCCTTGTTTATGGTTCATTAGGGTTTCATAAAAACAATGACCTATTTGAAAAGATGACTCCATCTCTTTTCTCATCTCCAACAAATCAAATTATCCATTAGTGAGATTAATACCTAGTCTAACATCTTCTTCATTCAATCATTTAGTTGGCTGATCTAAATGAGAGAGCCCTCTCTGGGTTGGTAGGGATAGCTACTCAATCCTAAAGATTGGTCTGTGGTTACCTCTTTGGTTTCTTTTCTCAGCCTTGGGAAACTAAAGAGTGCTAACAGATTCCATTGTGAATATGATTTTTAAATCCAAGTCTTTGATGAAATCCTCCAAAGAAGCACAGTGTTGTGAAAGGTAGCCATTGTTAGATAAGCCCAAAATTGGCATGTCGGGGATGCCCTGAAACTCCTTTTCAAATGCAAAGAAAATGGATGGATCCTAGTTTGGTCACTGTTATATTCAAACTTATACAACATATAAACATAATTCCCAACAAAAATTCAATGAATTTCTTAAATAGCCCTCTTCATTGCATCTTTCTTCCAAATAAAAGTATCATTCCACAATGTTTACTAATGCATTCTCAACATATTCTGAAGCTTAATCTACCTGCATCCAACTGAGGGGTATTTATGTTTATACCTATCTTATACTGCAAATCATTGTTGTTGTTTCCTTTGCATTTAAATCATATGGAAACTTATTACAGAGACCTTTCTGCAAGCTTTACAACATTTTCCAGTGTCTCTGGGTCTTATAGGACTTCCTCAACTTGCTTTTGAAAACCACAGATAGTCTTCACAGTCCTTCAAAGTGAAGTGTGGCATAGTTTCCTAAAGATTCAGACATAGTCTCAGCACCAACTGTTACAAAGCCATTATGAATCCAGTAAGGCACAATGATGTCATTACAAGCAATAGAGATTTGGGCTATCTCATTTTCATGATGGGAAATATAAGATCCACCCCTCCACCATGAACATCAAAAACAGTAACCCAAATGTGCAACACTCATTGTACTGTATTCAATATGCCATCCTGGCTCATCAACTATTGTTATTTTCCTTTCTGAATATGACACGCTAGTAAGATTGTTAGTGTGGAGGTAGCATTAAATTTTTAATGAACCAATTGCTACAACACTAGCATATGGCTTGGATTGGATTGTTTAAAAGAAAATTGGGAAATCTACACCTTCCTCCTTACCCAAGAGAAAAATGTCATGGCCCATAGAATTACCATATAGCCCACCAATAGTTTCTTGGTTTTCAAAGTGCCCAACATCACCCAAATTGAATTTATAAGCTAAGATATTGACAAAGATATGAAAAAGAATGTAAAGGAAGTAGGAGGGATTGAGGTGGGAAGGTATTTTTATCCAACCATGTTTGATGTTGTATTTAAAAACTTTAGTCTTGACCAACCTCTCAGTCCTTTAGGAAGGCCCACGCAAGAAGATGCTCAAGAATTTCTTAGTTTTGTTATGGATCAGTTTCATAATGAACTACTTAAAATGGAAGGTAGTGACCTAAATGGCTCTGGTGGAAACAAAATTTCATTAGTTACAGTTAGTGGCAATGATGATTGAGATTGTTGTCCCTAAGAATCGAACTGAAATAATTAGAACACAAACTTTTATGGAGTCAAAACTAAGTGCCATATTTGGGGGAAAATTGAGGAGTGTTGCCAAATCAAGAGGTAAATATATGTCCTTTACATCTTATATATTTGTTTGAAGTGAGAAGTGAATCTTTGATTTGTATCCTTTTGTAGAAAATAGATTCTAAATTTATACCTTTCATGGTTGCACTAATTTATGATCACATCGTCATCTAGATTATGGAGGGAATCTGGTTGAGACATTATTTTTTAGAAACGTAATGTGTATAATAGTGAATGAAATGACTAAAGACAATTGCAGAAATAAAACACAATAATGTTGTAGTGGACATAAATTTTATTCTCTATTGGTTGTGTACAATGGTGGTAGCAATCTCTA
>ML787370.1:23295-35266 GCA_009831015.1 Picea engelmannii
TCATTGGTTTATGATATTTGTAATATCTTGAAATTTATGCACTTAAATATACTGAAACTAGTTTTCAGGAGTATAAATTAGTAATATTGATAGTTCCCAAGCCAGGAAGAAAGAGGGAAGGGAGAAAGGAAGAAAGGAATTACATTAATGCACTGAAATGGAAAAAAAAACATGTTATATGGAATTTACTGATAGTTTAAGTATACAATAGAAACACTACTTACATTTGGTTGTTGCATGACTATATTTTGATTTATATACACGCTGGAAATTTCATTTTTATATTTCATAAGTGGTTTATTACACTTTGGCATATCTCTAGACTCTCATACCAGCAGAAGAAGATGTAAAAGTCGATCTCGTGGATATTTACACACAAGATCCAAATTTCTAGGTTATGCCAGAACACCTTCTATTATATCATCCATCATATGTCATATGAATTCTATGATATATTAACTAGGCCAGCATACGGGACAAGGAAGAACACTTCTTTACAAAAAATTCACCAAGACTTTAAATGTTTAATAATTAAATGAAAGATTCGCCAAGATTTTACAAGATTTCATAATTCAGTGAAAGATTCGCCGAGTTTTTACAAGATTTTATAATTCAGTGAAAGATTTGCCAAGATTTTACAAGATTATATAATCGACTAAAAGATTCGCCAAAAAATTATATATACATATTATATTATTGATAAAATAGCCTTCAATTTTTCCTATGTATCATGGGGATTCACCCAATTATTATACATATAAATTTAGGGGGGGTTCTTAAAATCACCACTGATGAGAATGCTATTGCTAAAATTTGGTGATTTGAGGTGAAGTATAAGAAGAGAAATTCACATCTGAATTTTTTCTTTCTTCAAAGTTTAACAATAAATTTCTCTGTGTACTTAGCGATTTGAAAATTCATTAGAGTTGTTAGATGGTCTAGTTGAGAACAATCAATGGCTAAAGTTTCAAGGTGTGAGACCTATAAAACTATCATTATCTTTTCATGATCCACACACATACTATAAGGAAAACACCATGTATCAAATCTTTTAGTAGAAGTTTTTAGCATTACAAAGATTATGAAAATTTTTCAAAAAATCCTCCACTAAAACTTTGTTATTGACAATAGAGGTTTTAGCAAAGGATTTAACAGTTGTTCAATATAACTAAAAATTTTAGGTGGTCAAAGGTTGTAGTGGAGGTTTTTATTTATTTTTCCGGTGTGTTTAAAACAAGAAGGGACATTTGTGCACACATATTTAGTGCATACTATTTCTTTTTAAATACATTTAAAGCATCGATGCATTTTTTTATAAATACAACATACTGGTAGGTTTAAGCTATTATAAAATCATCAGTGCCTATCATATATTTTAAATGCATCGATGTGAACTGTGTTCTAATGCCCAATAATTCTCTAAACTATTGTAAAAACAATGGAGCCTATTGTATATTTTAAAATCCCCATGGTGAATTATCTACTACTCCATATTGGTGTGAATTATCTACTATTTCCTACCGGTGCAAAAACAAATAAATTAAATGCACTAGTTCTTAAATAAGTATGAAACACACAATTGAGTAGAAATAAATACAATGCAATAATATGCTTCATTGTTGACTTATTTTACATTTCAAGTATGCAAATGTAGCTTCATTTTTTATACAAAATTTCTATTAATCATTAGATTTTTTTACAATAATATTGATTTTTATATTTTAATTTATGTGTTTGGATATAATCATTGCATTAATGTAATGTATAATTAAAACAAATATACCAGTAGATTGTAACTATGTTCATTTAATAATGTAAATCATCCATAAACTTAATCGACAGTGTAATATTTTACAAATTGGATACTACAGTAGAAAACAAAATCATTTTATTATTTATGAATAAGGGATTGTTGTAGGGGCTAGTCAAATCCATCAACTAGACATACCAGTCGACTAAGATATAGTCGCTCGACTATTGTATTCAGAAGTGTAAGTCGGTCGAAGTATTTGCTAATCGACCGACCCAAACAGTGAAGTAGTTACAACTGCCTAGTAACTAGAAATATAGGAATATAAATAGACAAGCACATGGACACTCTGATAGCTCTATGAAAGAGATTGTATACATTGTACTGCATTGCTATATCATTTAATAAATATAGATATTTGGGCTCTCGCTACTTGTGTATGTCATTGTCTATCTGTGTCTGTGTGTGTATGTGTGTGTGTGTGTGTGTATCTTCCATGTTTCTTATGTAAGGACTATTGGTAACTCTCCCTACTTTTTCCTAGATTACAACATTGGTTCTGTTACCGGTAGTTCTAGACCTGGGCATGCATAATTATACATAGATGCTAACCCTTCAAGAATATGTGAATGGTGGGAGCACAAGACTAAGAATTATGCCAGAAGAAACAATCTGTCACTCTCAGAATAAAGATAAAGATTCTTCTCAGAAACCCACGAAACATTTTTATAGGTCGTCCCTAAAGCGTTATTTCAGTACACCAACAAGTCAAGTAATGCATAATTTGACAACCGATAAGAAACTAGGCCTCAAGCTTACGAACAAAGGATGAATGAACTTTCACGACTGGTTCGAGAGAGTTGTCAAAGACTATATCTCAGAGAAATCCGTCGAAGATCGAACATCTCTTGATAGAATAAAATAAAAATTTTACACCGACTTGCATGAAGGATTCTTGCGTACTATTCCAACACTGCTTCATAAATTCCTCGTTGACAAGGGAGTTGATGGCATTGTTGAATATTGACCTCGACTAGGCACACTCTTACCAAATAGTAACTATCAAGAGAGGGACGAAGAGTGGTAAGGATTTCTCGACGCAAAGTGCAAGGACATAAGACTAGCCTGAGATTATTTTCTGAAGAAATGAACATGGAAAGTAATACCAACTTAGAGTAAGTTGGGGTGGCGATAGGGGGTCGATTGAATTTGTGAGATTCCACAAGGAAAGCATAACAAAAGTTATAATTACTGAAGTATAAATGTCGTCGAGAGGAAAGAAAGAAAACAAGAAATCCACCAACATCTAGATATTAGAGCAAGATAAAAGGAAAAAGAAAAGGGAAGAACTTCATAACCTATGGAACAATCAAAAGTCAAATAGAAAAATGATCAGGGAGGGTCATATTGATAGAGCACGTGAGTAGTTTGAGTTTGAAACGAATCGACCAGAACTGGAAATAACAATAGCTATGGCGACCCCCGACATAAGTAGAGATGCAGAGTTGATAGAGGTTAGATTGAACGCCTATCAAATGAAATATTAACCTGAAATCATGGATTACGAAGAGTTAGTACCATCGATACACATGGCTCCCACACCAAAATTCATCCCGCAAATAAAATAATTCCTCCAGCAAAGACTTTAGATCGATGACCAATCTGCAAGATTATGGTATAAAACCGATGAGCATGGAAACCTACGAGATGCGCTCATTGTTGAACCAGAAATAAATGAAGCTAACAACATGCTCATCCAAATTAAGAATCTCACCGACTCGACCCCCCTGCCAATTCCAATATCAAGAGAAGAAACTAGTTATAGTCGTGAACCGATACGACCATTGGAGCGACGTTTAGTCGAGTATAAAGATCAAAGTTATCAAACCAAAGAGATGATTTATGTAGTCATCAAGGATTAATTATTCCTCGAGTACCACCCAATAAAATATCAACCAACAGAAAAGTCGACACAAGAAAACCTAATTGAGGATTTGACAACTCAGTAAAAAATTGTGATAACTCAAACACCATAGAAAGCGAGTACCTCTAAAAAGAAAATAAAAATGGGATTTAACCACATCCCCCTATACGAGGGAGATGAGGACCCAAAAAGACATTGGTTCGTGTGCGACAAATTATGGGATGTCGCAGACATCACATATGAATATAAACATATGCCACAATTCGGAGCTACCCTCCGATAGAGTGCCCTGACATGGTTTATTAACTTTACAGAAAATAAAAACTCAAAAAATTCAGACATAAAATATATTTTTATAATGTTTTTAAAATTCCAAGATGTCACACACTTGGTTGCACAAAATTTAAAAGAATTAAAACAACGACCAGGTGAGTCAGTATGGGAGTATGATAAAATATCCAAATATCTCTTGAGCCAAATTCCAACAACGATCGACCAAAGCTTGCTAGTTCAGTGGTACGTAGCTCGTTTACTGCAATGGATCTACTCACCACTACACTTGTATGAAATAAACACCTGTGAAGATGCATTACAAAAATCACAATGCATCGAGTCAGATGACAACGAACCGTCGACTGCTTCGTCGACTGGAAGACTCGAAGAAAAAATAGAGCACTTACAACAAATGATAAGGAATCTATCCATAAGGAGAAATGAACTTTGGTGCACATGATGATGCAAAGAAGGACATATGAAGGAAATGTGTAGCATCAACAATCAACCACCAGCAATAGTAGACGCACACAGAGTACAAGCTCATAAATATTGTAACATATGTGAGTTTTTAACTGATCATAATGTACACAATTGTCCACATAATTTGAAAAATAGTAAGTGGTGCCATATTTGCAAAGATTACAATCACAAAACACCAGATTGTTATTTAAATGCACAGAATCAAGCCATTGTATGAACAATCTATACACAGAAGCCACCGACCAAGCTAACAATTATGGTCAAAGAGACGACTACTATGGCCGAGGTCGAGGTCTAGGAGGTGGCGGTCGATTTGGTGGTTGGGGTCGAAGTCGAGGATGACCATACTGCTACAATTGATGGAAATATGACCACATCAATCCATATTTCCCAATGAAAGACATAATCAACTTGAAATTATGCAATATGTGCGGTGTCGATGACCACTCATTAGAAGATTTCCCTATAGTACTCGACAAAATTATGACTAGAAAAAATGTAAATCTTCTACATGCAATATCAAAAGAAGAAGTGTTGAATTCGAAGAATTTAAATATCATCACAAGATCTCGCACAAGATGAGATATTAATAGTATCGCCTTACACAACCAACATAGAAGGAAGGATAGTTTCTTTCCAAATCCTGATAAATAAGAAAAAAATATGAAAGAAGCTATCAAATTCTTTAAGTAAATCACTAGAAGACAGAATGAATATATTATACAAGAATTCCTACAACTATCACAGGAAAAATAGTCAGATGGTCGATTGATAGAACTGCTAAATATATTAAAAGAATACAATGAAGGACAAAGTCCATCAAAGGATGTCATACAACTCTCGTATAAGCATAAATATTATGATCCACAAGTCAACCTAGAAATCAATGAAGTATTGATCAAACAAGCAGTTGTCGATTTTGGATCTCAAGTCAATATATTACCTCGAGAAACTTGGATAAGACTAGGTGAACTTGCTTTGGCACCAACTCTGAACTATCTCAAACTTGCAAATCAAAGATTGATAGAGCCCATTGTTATACTCAGAAATGTTGAAACTTAATGGGTATTCCGACTCAAGTCAACTTTGAATTCATTGACCTAGTCGAGGGGATGTCATCATATACAACACTTAAAAAATGAAAACAGATATCTCTCTTGAAAAAGATAGAATCAAATTAAAAGGCGATGGAAGAAAAACAATCATTCCCTTGGATACAAAAGAAGGAAATCCATGGATTGAATCATGGGATGAAGAACAAGAGGCTCGATGCCTATATCAAATAAAAAACGAACAAAGAGATTATGTAGAATTGACTACACAAGGAGAAATTATGAGAGAATCTCCCACTAGTGGCCCATCTCCACTAGAAAATGGAGAAGGTATAATAGGTTCTACAAAAACCTCTATCAATTGGTGTTTTCTTTGTGGTGATATTTTGAAATCTGCATATTGATCACAAGCATTGAATTTTTCAAGAAACAAGCTAGATGAATGAAAGTTAAAGTAGATAACCATCAATGAGGTGGATTTGAACTAAAATTTCCTATAATGCTAAATAGTGTGTCCTACTTTTGTGATGTGACTATATGTGAGTCACATGATGATGAATCAATCACCTAATCTTTTCTGACATTATGAAGCACCCTCTATGTTAGACTACTTTTCATTTTAGTCACCTTCTATTAGTTTAGATATATGACCTATTTGGGATGGATAATAGTTAGGTTGGGTCCCCTATCACCTCCCTATTTATGCTTGGCCTTTGGTCACTAATTTGACTTTGCTAGACCTCTTAGAACATTATTTATGGGAATTGGACTATTATTTGGACTTTGTCTTGGGCTTCAATCCTCTAATATGGCCCAGAGTTGGTTATTATTCTTCATTTTGGGTCCTCAATAGCCCAAATCCTTTTGGAAATGCTTAATTTTAGTTTCACAAGGTCAAACCTTCCTTAATCCTTCATATTTTATTTTATCAACACTGAGTGTATCATGGCTTCCCTCAGATGTACTATAGTTTTTCTATGTTTGTAAGGTGCAACATGCAAAAGAGAACATGATTTTAAGGGGTAATATTTGTGGGACATAATTTTGAACCCATAGTATGGTTCCTCCATAGAAAATGTTTTTCCTAATGACTAGTCCAAAGTTCACTTATACCTTGAGTTCATTTCCATGCCTATTCACTTAAAAATTAACTTATATCACTCCCTTTCTCTTTGTGAATCCTCTTCAATTCCTCTTACTTTCTTCAATTTCCCTTGTAGGAACATTATTGTACTAGCGCCAAATCTTGATATAGCTCTTCTACTCTTTCTCCACACTCTTGAGATGTTTGTTCCCTTCATATTTAACATATCTATAGGGATATCTTTCTTTTGGTTTGATTTCCTACTTTAACGCTTGTTTTTTTTTGTCCTAGGGCATCTTGATTATCGTAGCCTCCCCTACATCTTGGAAAATTCAAATCCTCTACATTAAGGTAGTTTCTAGCACATCTAGGGAAACTAAGGTGCCACTTGTTTTACAACACTTTGGGTCACCATACAAAACCTCATTTTTTCATTATTTGTGTGGTACATCTAGGTGCTTTTATTGCATTTTATTGGAGATCAAGACCAATTTTTTTTGTAGGAAGGCATAGCAAAGTGCGTAGCTTCATTTGAGACAAGCAAAGCTCCCTTGGAGGCATGTTATGTCACTTAACTTCATCCCAAGTAGCTTCAACACTTACAACAATAACTTTTTCGGGTGAGTTCCTTCATTTTCACTTATCTTTCATCTTCAACAATTAGGTTACCAAAGAAGAGTGGTAAATTAACTCTATTTAGTTTTCTTTCGTTTATTACTTTGTTATTATCTATTGTTGAACCCTAATTAAATTACACAAATTAATTAGAACCCTAGGTCACATAATGAACCCTAAAAACTCTAATTAGCCTTGTGGTATTCTCTCTCTCTTTTATTCCTCTCTTCATTTCTCCTATAGTTTCTTAGTTTTTCCCTAAAACAAATAATAAATATACACTATGTTGTAACATTCCATTTTAAATTCTACAATGAAAAAAAAAATTCACAAAAAAATTCCAATATGATAAATACTCACTATGTATATGATAAATACTCACTATGTATTAGCATCTCAACCTTAAACTATACATGCACATTGATTTATAATGTGGTAACCATGTAATGCATACAAATCTAGAATGTTAAATACACACCGTGTATTAGCATCGGTGTGTATTAGCATCTCAAATGAGATCTCAAACTCAATCTCAATTGTACATGTATAGTTTGGGAAGTACACATAGTACACATAGTTTATTATCATATCAATCTTAATGTACATAAATATCTAAGGCATTGTCCATTAGCATCTTATGAATATTCTAGAATTATAAAAAGTACTAATTGTGTAAATATGTACTCAATCTCAATTGTACATGTATAGTTTGGGAAGTACACATAGTACACATAGTTTATTATCATATCAATCTTAATGTACATAAATATCTAAGGCATTGTCCATTAGCATCTTATGAATATTCTAGAATTATAAAAAGTACTAATTGTGTAAATATGTACTGTGTATTAGCATTTCAATCTCAAACTATACATGCATATTCAATAATAATATGATACATACTACTTATACACCAAAAAATTAGAATACAACTATGTATCCAAGTCATGTCTTAGTGTACAATATACATAGACGAATTTACCACTAAACCCAATATGCATTGTGTATTGACATGTAAATTGATTTCAAATTGTACATGTAAATTGATTTGTGTACGGGAAATGTGAGTTATGAATTAGCATCTCAATCTCAATGTATTGATTTATGATATGGTAAATAAGCAATACTTATTAGCATCTCATTTTAAAATTCTAGAATCACAAAAGTTTTTAAACTAACATATACATTACCATTTCAATGTTTACATGTACATTCAATTCTAAAATCATGCACCATTCATTCGAATCATGTTTTAGTGTACAATAACATTTATTTTATTTTAAAATTATACAATTAAAAAATATAATAAATAGAAAATATATATAATTTGAGATTGAAATGTTAATACATATTATATTATATTATATATATTATTAATTATACAAAATTGCATTTGTAGTTTTTTATCTTAATAACAAAAGCCACTTTCAATTACTCAAATTTGGATTTTCCAATTTAAGTAGCAAAATTGGAAGTATGGACTTATATTATGTGAAATGGGTAGCCTTTAGGGTGTACTGTGAGTCATTAATCGACTTAAAAATTCAAAGTTTATTAGTGTTGTTATGAGGAAAATCTCTCTATGGCATGGGGTAAACCACAACAGACGGAATGACACGCAGGAATCAACTCCAATCCCAAACATGCTATATAAATGAAATGCTAACGAGACAAGGCTAAGAGCCTAACTCTTTCGGACGTTTGATGAAGACCACTGTTGAGCACACAACTCAAAGCTTTATACATGCAACTTGCCCTCAACAACCAAGATACACAACATATGGTGATATATAGTATTAGCATATAGATTAGCATAATTCATTAACATTCATGACAAATATGTCCATGGAATAATAATTCAAATATTTGCAAGATATCAATTGGACGAGAAAATAGTATTTCTATTAAAATAATCAGCATAAGTATATAGGTGACAAACTTATGTAACGGGACATATTCAGAACCGAGAAACTAAGTCCCTCCAGTTGGGCCTCCACCACTTCAATCCTCCACCAAAGGCAAGCTCATATAAAGGAGACAATGAGGATCTCCATCACAAAGAAGGAAGAGCTTGGGGGCTGAATAATGAGTTCAGACTTTCAAGGATAAAAGGACGCAGACTCAATATGAAGTGAAATTTCTCAAGAGTGTCTTTTCTCTCAAAGTTGAATTATCTTCCCTTCAAGGCTTGGATATGACTCAATTTATAGCCTTCAAATGGAACTGAAGGGGCGAGTTAGAGCGTTTCCAATATATTGAAGGTCAAGGATCATGGATCTCGTGAGGTGGCATGGAAACCCGACATAATTTTTAATTTTGAGCACAAAACCTGATGTACACGAACTGTAGTGGAGCAACCTGCGTATATGCTTATTGTGTAACTTATAAAGCGTGTATATGTGGAAAAATGTGTTTTTTTTGCTCTAGAAAATACAAAAAAGAGACTTCAAGTCTGCATAGGAAAATGGAAAGGCCATCCAAACAAGTTGCATGGAGTGAGGCAAAATTTGTTATAACAAATGTCACTGAAGTACTTTGAATAATAGCCAAACAAGCCTATCGATATGCACATGGAAAAAAAAAAAAAAAAAANACACCCAGTCAATCTCCCCAAGCATGGTCAAGTGGGCCAATGTAAGATCCAAGCAGTTGTCAGAGATAAAAGGAATTAGATGCATACATTTAAAGGTTATAATGATCAAAAGTGACACATACCATGATACCTGGACCAATTACGTCATGGAGCAAGAGCCTTCTCCGATACAAGACCAAGCCGAAGGTGATGGATGTTGTTATTGCTGACAAGACGAATTTGATGAAAGAAGAAAAGGATGGGCCCTCCAAGGTCATGCTTGGGTCAATCCTGCTCTCAGTACTCCATGTCTAGGACCTGTGGGCCTCGAGACACGATCTCCTAATTATCCCTAGAAATCGGGGATAACACATATCAATCTCAATGTATTGATTTATGATATTGTAAATAAGCAATACTTATTAGCATCTCATTTTAAAATTCTTGAATTACAAAAGTTTTTAAACTAACATATACATTACAATTTCAATGTTTACATGAACATTCAATTCTAAAATCGTGCACCACTCATTCAAATCATGTTTTAGTGTACAATAACATTTATTTTATTTTAAAATTATACAATTAAAAAATATAATAAATAGACAATATATATAATTTGAGATTGAAATGTTAATACATATTATATTATATTATACATATAATTAATTATACAAAGTTGCATTTGTAGTTTTTTATCTCAAAAAGAAAAGCCACTTTCAACTACTCAAATTTGGATTTTCCAATTTAATTAGCAAAATTGGAAGTATGGACTTATATTATGTGAAATGGGTAGCCTTTAGGGTGTACTATGAGTCATTAATCGATTTAAAAATTCAAAGTTTATTAGTGATGTTATGAGGAAAATCTCTTTATGGCATGGGGTAAACTACAATAGACGGAACAACACGCAGGAATCAACTCCAATCCCAAGTATGCTATATAAATGAAATGCTAATGAGACAAGGCTAAGAGTCTACCTCTTCCAGACGTTTGATGAAGACCACTGTTGAGCATGCAACTCAAAGCTTTATACATGCAACTTGTCCTCAACAACCAAGATACACAACATATGGTGGTATATAGTATTAGCATAGAGATTAGCATAATTCATTAACATTCATGACAAATATGCCCATGGAATAATAATTCAAATATTTGAAAGATATCAATTGAACGAGAAAAGAGTATTTCTATTAAAATAATCAGCATAAGTATATAGGTGACAAACTTATGTAACGAGACATATTCAGAACCGAGAAACTAAGTCCTTCCAGCTAGGCCTCTACCACTTCAATCCTCCACCAAAGGCAAGCTCATATAAAGGAGACAATGAGGTTCTCCATCACAAAGAAGGAAGAGCTTGTGGGTTGAACAACGAGTTCAAACTTTCGAGGATAAAGGGACGCAGACTCAATATGAAGTGAAATTTCTCCAGAGTGTTCTTTCTCTCAAAGTTGAATTATCTTCCCTTCAAGGCTTGGATGTGACTCAATTTATAGCCTTCAAATGGAACTGAAGGGGCGAGTTAGAGCGTTTCCAGTATATTGAAGGTCAAGGATCATGGATCCCATGAGATGGCATGGAAACCAGACATAATTTTTAATTTTGAGCACCAAACCTGATGTATGCGGGCTGTAGTGGAGCAACCCGTGTATATGCTTGTTGTCTAACTTATAAGGCGTGTATATGTGGAAAAATATGTTTTTTTTTCTCTAGAAAGTACAAAAGGAGACTTCAAGTCTACATAGGGAAATGGAAAGACCATCCAAACAAGTTGCATGGGGTGAGGCAAAATTTGTTGTAACAAATGTCACTAAAGGACTTTGAATAATAGCCAAACAAACCTATCGATATGCACATGGTAACAAAAAAAATAAAATTAAACGATAAGTAATTGTATCATTTAGTTACTGAAAACACATGCACTAACAATGTGAATAAAGGTGGACATGTGGATCTTGTACGAAAATGGCACAAATTTTTTTAAGGCATTTCTTTTGAACGCCATTCAATATGTAAATTTCTGCTCACAATTTTGACATGAGAGATCACACATATCAAAACCATGACATCTACAAAATTAAGAACAAAATATATTTCATATCAAAGTAAAGTAAAAAGTTGAAATCATATCTAACATTAACATTTTCCTTGTGTTTGTGAACAATTTTTTGTCTAAAATTTTTAAAATTGTTAAATATGTATTAAGAAATTT
>ML787370.1:45057-69329 GCA_009831015.1 Picea engelmannii
GGAGATTGACTGGGTGTCCTAGCAAGCCTGTACCCATAGGTTTTGGTTTGCCACTGGGGGATTTCTGAAGAGCCATCGTCCGCTCCCATCATACCACCACTTTTCCATCTTATCTCCCGCTCATCTGTCCCATTCCCCTTGTCTGGGCATTAGGATGACCTGTTTGTGGGGTTGCACCTTATCTCGTGGGAAGAAGGGGCTAAAGGCCCAGAAGGTAAAAGCAGCTGGTAAAAGATAAAAGCCTAGAAATAAAACCTCGAGATACTTCGCCCAGGGATCCCCGAGGAGGCAATAAAAGGCCTCCCAACAAGAAACAAGAGGGACTCGAAAAAAATGACAAACAAGACCTAGTCAAGAGGATAGGGGGTCTCATCATGAGCCAACCTATTATGTTCATGGGTACCTAACAGCATGACATTGCCACCATCTGGTTACCATGCCAGGGCAGTGACCTTTGGTTGCATGGACAAGGGAAAGGGGGTCTCATCACGAGCCAACCTTATCATATATGTGAAAGTACTTGTGGGTAACACTGTCAGCTCTGGTCACCACGCCAAGGCAGTGTCCTCTGGTTAGCCCTTGAATAAAAATAAAAGAAGAAGAAAAATAAAATAAAATAAAAGAATAAAGGCAAGAAAGGGCTTGAAAAAAATTGCATCCATGACAGGTACAACTCACCTTCTACAAAGGCAGCCACAGGTAATATCATGCATCCCTGGCTCTCACTCTACCCATATGTCTGGACATCCCTTAGCCACATCACCTCATTTACATGGCTTGGATGAAACCCCTTGGAAACTTTCCTTTCCTTATGGATACTTGCCCAATAAGGTGTCTTGTCCTTTTTCTCAACCTTGTATTGTAGGTTTTTGTAATGTCTTTGAGCTATTGAATGATATATCAGGGTTTTTATGCATATATTTGATAATATTAATGATGAAATGTGATTAACATTGCTATGATCCCTGTGACTAATGAGCCCATGGAGGGCGTAGTTTTTGATTTGCAGGACCATGCCCGATGGACAGGTACCATTTGGACCAGTGCACATGGGGAGATGATTAGTTCGGACCTCGATGGGGCTGAAGAGCCCATGAGATGGTTGTTGAGACCCCATCAGAGGGGAAGAGACAGGACAATGTTTGACTGAGGTTTTTCATCGGAGAAGAAGAGGGCATTTCACCAGAGGCACTTTGGCAGAGCCCGGCCTAGGGGGAATGACCCCTCTTCACTGAAACGTTGGCCTTGGAAGGCTCAGAGCATCCCCATCCTTACCATGACGCCATCCAACTTCATGGTCATTCTTGGAGGTAGACTGGGCAACAGTGGCACCTGTGGCATGTTGGAGAAGCCCCTGGGGGGCTAACATTTTTCTCCTGGATGTCTCATTTTCCCTAAAAGGGGCTAGTGCCTCCCTTGAAGGGGATTTTACCTTTATTACAGCTCAGTTAGGATTTTAATTTGACAATTTAATGTAAAAACAGTATGATTTTGGTTTTAAGCCTTGTCGGCTAATTTTTATGACCTAAAATTAATTAAAGGTCATTGATACAATATATATTGAGGAGTTTTATCCTCATTTTGATATAACACAACACTCACTCTCCTAGTGAGATCTGATTTTTGTGCCCTACTTGGGTATTTGTTCTCTTTGAGTGAGACACACTTGTTGAAGGAAGGCATTTCTTGGCATTTTTGGCATTTCTCTTGAAGGAAGGTTTACAACTAGGGTTTTCAATGCTATTTCATCATGATATGTATGTGTTTTTTTTGCAAAACTTCTTAATTGAATGGTTGTAGTCTTATATTCTTGCATTTATTATAAACTTTGCTGATTTTAAAACCCTAGGGGACAAACACACAAGTAGGTCATTGTCTCATGTCCCCTAAAAGAGAAATTTTCATCCATTGAAGAAGGAAGGAAGAGCCTAGCCATTGCTACACTCTTATTGCTTCTTCCCCTTGTGCTAGCCACACCTTTAAAAGTCAAGAATGAGGAGACGTCCCAGGCCTAGGTTATCTACACCTAGGGACGTCCTGCTTCTAGGGTTTGGTGATAGGGCCTTGCCTTAGCAACACTCTCCCTCACCACACTCTCGTGTCTTGATTTATCCTTTATGCTAGCCGTTTTGCCAAGTTAAACCTAAGGAAGGAGGAAAGAGCACGAGGCCTTTCTTAAGCAACACCAGAGTGAGCCTCTTTCCCCTAGGGTTTTGTTTCTGGGGCCCTGCCATTGCAGCACTTCAGAACCCTTCCCTCTAGTCCTTAGCCTTTTTCCTTCAACCTTTGGGTCCTCCCTTGATTTGACTCCATCTAACCTTGAGGCACTGATCTTAGGTCTCCAACGTTGAAGTGATAGTGGTCAAACAAACTTCCAAACTCTTATAAATTGAAACCCTAACTAACTACTAACCCTAGTAAGGCTGACGTCATCCTTGGTTATTCCATCTTGACGCAACAAGTTTTCTTCATAGGCAATTAGATGATGTTTTAAAAGAGTTTATTGAATAAGGGATTGATTGAATACATTGATTGCTACATCATCTTGACATTTATTGGTGAATTGATATTATTTCCATTGCTGTATTTATGAAAATTGATTTCATCAATATCTATTTGTCATAATTGCTTATATATTGATATTAGATAGTTGTATGAAGTACTAACCCTTTGAATCATAGCATGGATGTATTAGTCTGTTGTTTCTTTGTTCTGGGTAGGTGTTCTCATTTGGGCCTATACTTCATTATTAGTTGTTCAACCAGACTATCTACTCTTGGTGGTGACCTATGAAGAGGGAATTTCACTTTGACCTTTATACCTTAGCCTCTTCAAAACTCCAGGTTACCGGGGACGTCTCCCCTGGGCCTAACCTCCCTAAATAGAAATAACCTCCCCATCGTGGTGACATGGGGTGGGGTAGGTTCTTGTTACGCCAGTTTGGCCTCTATCTTCTATCCTTTTGACCTAGCTACAAACCGTGTGATAACATTTTGGCGCCATTGCCGGGGAACACCGAGTCAATTCTCCTCAAACGACAAATGTTTTCAGTAAGCCTTGCCTCAGAGACTATTTTTTTACAATCTTATCTGGCGACTCCACTAGGGTGTTATTCCTCTTTTCTTTGATAGTTTCAAGCAAATTATCGGGTGACTCCACCAATGACGACCCGTAGTGGGCGACAATACTCAAATCTGTCTAATGTGGCCACTGTCACCCTGACAAGCTCTGCACCCCCGATTAATCCTCACAAATGGTCTCACCCAGAGAGTTTCATCTGTTTTGACCTAAGTAACATCCAAGGATGGCTACATGACTTACCTGAGGATTCAAGTTCTTGGCTACCACTTTTCTCAGGAAAAGCTATCCCTCGAAACTCACATTGGACCCAGTTCTGTGATAGTTTTGATTTTCATTTGGCTGGTCAGGAACACCCTGATGTATTTATGAGGTTCTTTTCAAGTTCCCTTGTAGAGGATGCTAAAGTTTGGATTGATAGATGCCCTAAAGGAAGCATAAAAAACCTTGAAGAACTACAAAGGGCCTTTAGAATAAGGTGGTGCGATAGTGAACATCCAGAAGATTCTTTTTCCCAATACCTTAGCATTTGCAAAGGATCCTGTGAGAGTGTTAGAGACTTCAGTGATAGGTTCAACCTTCTCCTCAAAAGGGTCCGATCAAAGGTAGGCTCAGAGCAAGCTATCCTCGATCATTTCTTGTCCTCCTTGGAAGGAGTCTTACAATTCACCCTCAAGGACCGGTCACCAACAACTTTAGAGGAAGCACAAGACCTAGCTTTTCAGAATGAAAGAAACCTTGAGTTCGAAGACTACATTCATCAGAGGGACCTTTCACAAAATGTTGACCTATGGGATCCCGATAATAAGCCTGTCATGGAACCTGAGCCTCCAAGAATCCTCCAAGTCGAACTTTCTCCCACTAAAAGAAAATGGAGCCTTTCCCATGAAAGCATTACCCCTTCCCAAGAACCCCCTTTGAAAAAGATACCTCCTAAGAATGAGATTGAAATTGTCCTACCTGAAAACATTGAGCAGAATCCTCCGGAAGATTTCTCTCTTTTTATCCACCAAGTGGGACACCCTTTCTCCAAAATTGGTGAGTTCACACCTTTCTATGTCACTCTCTGAGTCAGAGACTCCCTCCTCCGCAACTGTCTCCTGCACCCAAGTGCCACAACCAACATAATGACGGAAGAAGTTATGTATCAATTAGGTCCGAGCCTCTCACAAACAAATACCAGAGGTGACTTTGCAAAAGGAGCCATTAACAACCTCGAGGTGGCCTTTGACTCATGCCTTAATGCTCCTTTCTTGATAAATGTGGTCGTCATAAATGTTGTCAATAATTTGGGGATTATTCTTCACAGAGGTCTCATAGATAATTTAAATGGAAGTATTCATAAACAGCAGTCCAAAGCAACCATCCCTCATCCTGAAGGGGGATTCTTCACCATCTACAATGAGCCTCTCGTTGGCTCCCCGATTGAAACCTCTGATGAGCCAAGTGACCAACTTTTATGTATCGATAGCGACCTTAATAATTGGTTCGTCCAAGAAGGGAAGTTAGATGTGGATGTCATTGAAGAAACTAAAGGAATCTGGACCTTAGAGTTCGATGGATCACACTCAAACTCAGGATCGAGCGCTGGAGTAGTTTTAACAGCCCCTTCTAGTGAAGTCTTTTACCATTCATATAGGCTGGAATTCCGGTGCACCAACAACATTGCTGAGTATGAGGCCTTGATTTTAGGTCTCAATTTAGCAATTGACAAAGGTGTTACACTCCTAGAAGTAAAAGGAGACTCAGACCTCATTGTATCACAAGTTTTGATGAGATTTGCCACTAAAAATGAAAAGTTGAAAAGGTACCGAGATGTGGCTCAAACCCTTTCAAAATCTTTCAGAAAAGTGTCAATTGAAGTCGTTCCTCGAGAAGAAAACCACGTGGCCGATGTTTTGGCTGTCTCTGCTTCTAATTTACAACCATGCGAGGGACCTCTTCACAACCTATGCAGGATGGAGGTTCTTTTTAGGCCTTCTATTCCCGATAATTTAGAACATTAGCAGGTTTTAGAGGATGATGATGATCAAATTATCAGATTCACGGAGAACAAAAAAGAGTTCACTGATTCACAAGTTTCTTTCCTAGCCGATTCTATGGACCTGGAAGTCATTAACCTACAAAGCAATAACTTGCCAAAGGGTTGTGTTCCCTTGGAAAACCTTTTTGACAAGCATGGTGTTTTTAAAGGAAAAAGGCCCAACAATCAAGCTGAAGAAGCCCTGGAATTCAATATCGGTACAGAAATGGACCCAAGGATGGTCAAAATAGGAAAGGGCACCACCGAGAAAGAAAGGATGGAAATACTAACGCTCATCAAAGAGTTCAGAGATACCTTTTCTTGGAACTATGATGATTTGAAATCCTATAGGGGGGATGTCATCCAACACGCCATACCCTTGGTAGAAGGGGCCAAACCATTCCGAAAAAAGCTGAGGCATATCAACCCAAAGTTGGCAAGACAAATACAAAAAGAGCTCCAAAAAATGGTCGATGCTGGTATCATAGCCCCTATCAGGTATTCTTCTTGGATGTCAAACTTGGTGGTTGTTCGAAAGAAGACTGGTGACATCCGCCTGCGTGTTGACTTCTCCAACCTCAACCAATTGTCATTAAAGGACAATTATCCCCTCCTAAACATGGAACATTTACTTCAACGGGTTATAGGGGCAGGGATGATGTTTATGCTGGATGGGTTCTCAGGGTACAACCAAGTCTTGCTCAAAAGAGAAGACCAACTCAAAATTGCATTCATTACGCCTTGGGGAACTTTTATGTACTTAAGGATGCCATTTAGTCTTATGAACGTTGGTGCTACCTTTCAGAGGGCAATGGATTTTTCCTTCAGAGACCTCATACAAAAAATCATAGAAATTTACCAAGATGACCTTACAGTCATGTCCAAAGATAGGAAAGACCATCTCTCTCATCTCATAATTGTTTTTGAGCGATGTAGAAAGTATGGTATCTCGCTGAATCCCAAGAAATTTGTCTTTGGGATTGACGAAGGAAAGTTGTTAGGACACATGGCCTCACAAGGAGGAGTCTCCATTGATCCCGAAAGAGTCCAGTCAATAAAGGACATCCACCCCCCGACCAACAAAAAATCTTTGCAATCCTTTCTCGAAAAAATCAACTTCATTCATAGATTTGTACCAAATTTTGTCGAGAGGATAAAGCCTTTGAGTGCTTTGCTAAAAAAGGATGTTTCTTTCAGATGGGAGATGAGACCAACAAATCCTTTGAAGACATAAAAAATGTTATCTCCCAAGCCCCCGTCTTGATTAGCCCTGATTTCTCATGGGATTTCATAATATTCTCGTTCGCATCCCAGGATACTATTGCAGGTGTCTTGATGCAAAAGGATGTTGATGACTATGAACACCCCGTGGCCTTTATGAGCAAGGTCCCGAGAGACTCTGAGTTAAACTACTCCATCACCGAGAAACAAGCCTATGCCTTGGTCAAGTCCCTCAAACACTTCAGGAACTACGTTGGTTACAATAAAATCAAGGCTTATGTCCCGTACCCAGCTGTGAAGGACGTCTTATCGCAACAAGATTGCATGGTTACTCGAGGAAAGTGGGTTTCCAAAATCCAGGAGTATGACTTAGAAATAAAGCCCACCAAAATAATAAAGGGACAAGGTTTAGCCCAAATGCTAACCGAGAGCAACCAAGAAGCCATACAGATGGGTGAGAGTGAGAAAGTAAACGTAATGATCAACGAATTAGAACATGATGAGTGGTATTCTGATATCGTTTACTATCTAAAGAACTTGTCTTGCCCTGATCACTTAGTGAACTACAAAAGAAGGGCTTTGATATTGAAAGCTATGAAATACTGCTTGATTGAATATGGACTTGGATGGAGAAATCCTGATGGTGTTATACTTCGATGTGTGAACAAAGAAGAGGCAAAGAAGATACTGGAAGAATTGCACTCTGGATATTGTGGTGGACATTTTGTAGCTCGTACTACTACCCACAAGATTTTGAGGGCTGGCTATTATTGGCCAACGCTTTTCTTGGACACTCACCAACACGTCCAATCTTGCCAACCTTGCCAGTACTTCTCCGACAAACCAAAACTCCCAGCACAACCCTTGAAACCAGTAGTAGTAGAGGCACCCTTTCAGCAATGGGGTTTGGAATTTGTTGGTGAATTCAAAGACAATTCAAGTAATGGCTACCGATGGATCCTAACGGCTACAAACTATTTCACTAGATGGGTCGAATCTATTCCTACAAAGAAGGCCACTGAGGAAGTAGTCATGAATTTTCTGAAAGACCAAATCATAACTAGGTTCGGTGCCCCTTCCAAGATCACTACAGATAATGCCAAAGCTTTCAGCTCTTATGCCCTGGTAGAATTTTGTTTCAAATATGGCATTATCCTATCCCATTCCTCCAACTATTACCCATAAGGAAACAAATTAGCAGAATCAACCAATAAGAACCTCATGAATATTTTGAAGAAGGTTGTTGGAGAGAATAAAAGGTCCTGGGATAGAAAAATAAAATACGTAGTATGGGCAGACCGAATAATGACAAAAACTTCCACAGGAAAAACTCCTTTTGAGCTGGTATATGGACTTGAAGCAAAACTTCCTGTGAACCTCCAGATTCCTATCCTTCGTTTTTCTCAACAGTACACCACAGATGTAGAAGCAATCAAAGGAAGGATCAATCAGCTAATAGAGCTAGATGAGACGAGGAGGAGTGCCTTTGGTCAAATGGCAAGAAATCAAGAAAAGATAAAGAACACCTTTGATCATAAAGCCAAGGAAAGAAACTTCACCAAAGGAGATCTCGTGCTGCTGTGGGATAAGAGAAGGGAAAAACCTGGTATGCACAAAAAGTTTGACAGTCTATGGGGAGGTATGTTATCCCCGATTTTTAGGGATAGCTAGGAGATCATGTCTCGAGGCCCACAGGTCCTAGACATGGAGTACCGAGAGCAGGATTGACCTGACCATGGCCTTGGAGGGCCCATCCTTCTTCTTCTTCATCAGACCTGTCCTGTCAGCAGCAGTAACATCCATCACCTTCGGCTTGGACTTGCATCGGAGAAGACTCTTGCTCCATGAGGTAATTGGTCCAGGTATCATGGTATGTGTCATGTTTGATCATTATAACTTTCGGATATATGCATCAGGTTCCTTACATTTCTGACAACTGCTTGGATCTTACACTAACCCACTTGACCATGGTTGGGGGGATTAACGGGGTGCCCTAGAAAGCTTGTAGCCATAGGTTTTGGTCAGCCACTAGGGGGGATTTAGAAGAGCCATCGTCCGCTCCCACCATATTATCATTTTAAATCTTGTCTCCTATCCATCTCTCCCACTCCCCTAGTCCGGGCATTAGGATGACTTATTTGTGGGGTTACACTTTATCCCGTGGGAAGAAGGGGATAAAGGCCTAGGAGGTAAAAGCAGCTGGTAAGAGATAAAATCCATAGGAAATAAAACCTAGAGATGCCTCACCCAGGGATCCCCAAGAAGGAAATAAAAAGACTCTCGATAAGAAACAAGAGGGACCCAAAGAAAAATAATAAAACAAGACCTAGCCAAGAGGATGGGGGGTCTCATCACGAGCCGACCCATTATGTTCATAGGTATCTAGCAGTATGACATTGCCATTATCTGGTTACCACGCCAGGGTAGTGACCCTTGGTTGTATGGCCAAGGGAAAAGGGGTCTCATCACGAGCTAGCCTTATCATTTTTGCGAAAATACTCGTGGGTAACACTGTCAGCTCTAGTCACCACGCCAAGGTAGTGTCCTCTAGTTAGACCTTGAAATAAAAAGAAAGAATAAAGGCAATAAAGGGCTTGGAAAGAATTGCATCCATGACAGGTACAACTCACCACCTACAAAGGCACCCACGGATAATATCCTCCCCTGGTTTTCACTATGTCTGGGCATCCTTAGACCACACCACCATGTATTACATGGCTTGGATGATATCCTTTGGGAACTTTCCTTTTCTTATGGATGCTGGCCCAATAGGTTACCTTGTCTTTTTCTTCAGCTTTGTATAGTAGGTCAGTGTAATGTATTTGAGTTGTTAGATGATATGCTAGAATTCTTATGCGTGCAATTTATAAAATTAATGATGAAATATGATTCGCATTGCTATGATCCCGAGGACTAATGAGCCCATGGAGGGCGAAGTTTTTGATGTGCAGGACCATACTCGACGGACAGGTACCAGGTGGACCGGTACACATGGGGAGATGATCAGTTCGGACCTCCATGGGGCTGAAGATCCCATCAGATGGTTGTTGGGACCTCATCAGGGGCAGAGACATGACAGTGACTGATCGAGCATTTGCACGAGAGAAGAAGAAGGACATTTTCATCCAGGATGCCTTGGCTAAGCCCAGCCCTAGGGGGTTGACCAACTGCAGGTGGAACGCATCCCTCTACTGACCAGGACGTCCTCCAGAGATCCTTGACGTCACCTCCAGCATGTGGCAGCTTTACAGGGTAGTTTGGCACGTGTGGCAGAGTTTGGAGGCCCAGAGAGGGTCAACGTTTGCCTTCTAGTGCCGAGTTTTTCCCTAAAAAGGGCCAACGTCTCCCTCAGAGGGGCTAGACGTACTGCTTACTGCTCATTTAGGCTTTTATTTAGCAGTTAAATGTAAAAACAATATGATTTTTAGTAGTCATCCTTGTCGGCTATTTTAATGACCTAATTTTTAATTAAGGGTCATTGGATGATATAAATTGAGGAGGTTTTCCCTCATTTTTAACATAACACAACTCACTCATCAAGTGAGATCTGATTTTTAGCGCCCTATTGGGGTTTTTGGCTGAAATAGTGAGGCACAACTTTTGAAGGAAGAGTTTTCTTGGCATTTATGGTGTTTCTTTGGAAGGAAGGTGTTACAACTAGAGTTTGCTTGGATATTTCTTCATGAAATGTAAGTGTTTCTTCTGCAAAACTTCTCTTTGAATGGTTGTAGTTTAAATCTCTTGCATATTACTTATATATTGCTGAATCAAAACCCTAGGGGACAACCACACAAGTAGGTTGTTGTCTCATGTCCCCTGACAATGAAACCTAAAGCCATTGAATAAGAAAATAGAGCCTAGCCCTAGCTACACTCGTTTTCTTCATTCCTTATGCTAGCCGTACCTTTTTGAAGCTAAGAAGAGTGAGACGTCCTTAGCCTAGGCTTACTACACTAGGGCCGTACCATTCTAGGGTTTGTTGACAGACCTTGTTTTAGCAACATCTCCCTCATCAAAACCTCTTGTCTTGGTTAAATTTTCCTTATTGTGCTAGCCATTTGCCGGGAAAGAGGAGAGAGCACAAGGCCTTGCCTTTGCAACGCCAAGTGAATCTCTCTCTCTTAGGGTTTCTACTTTTAAGGCCCTTCTTTAGCAACACCTTGAAAACCTACCCTCTAGTCCTTAGAAAAATTTTACCCTTCAACTCTTGCATCCATCACTTATTGACTCCATTAACCCTTAGGCACTGATCCTTAGACTCTAGTGTTGAAGTGATAGTGACTAAACAAACTTTCAAAACCTTATAAATTTGAAACCCTAACTAACAACTAACCCTAAAAGCTAATCTCACCCCTAGGATATTTCATCTTGACGCAACAATGTATCATATGTGAGCAACTGAATGATGTTTAATGCATTGATTTGATTCAAGGATTTATTATACTCATTGGATGCTATATTGTTCTAGTATTTATTGACAAGTAACATTATATTGCCATTGTCATTATTGCAAACATTGACTTCGTCAATATTTAATGTTGTATTTGCTCATATATTGAACTTAGATAGTCACTGATTTATGAAGTATTAACCATTCTTGCACATACTAGTTTTATTGTTGTCTTGTCTCGAAAGCAGGTGCCTTCCCCTTGGTTATACTTTATTGGACTATCTCTTTGGGTGGTAATCTGTGAAAAGGGAAACTAGCCTTGATCCTTTGAGCCTTTCCCTTTCAAACCCCAGGTTGCCAGGGACATCTCCCTTGGGCCTAGCCTCCCTAAATAGAAAGGACCTTCCCATTGTGGTGACATTGGGTGGGGTAGGTCCTTTTTACGCCAGTTTGGCCTTCTATTTTATAGCCTCTGCTCCTAGCTACAAACTGTGCGATAACATTTTGGCGTCGTTGCCAGGGAACACTGAGTCAATCTTCCTCAACGACAAATCTTTTGGTAAGCCTTGCCTCAAAGACCTTTTCTCTTACAAGCTTACCTGGCGACTCCACTAGACTTTATTCCCCTGTTCTTTGATAGTTTCAGGAAAACTATCTGGTGACTCCACAAACCAAAAGGAGATTTAATAATCCTCCTTTAGCTTTCAGAAAGAAGCCTCCTTTAAATTCACCTGTTGTCAAGTCACTTTTTGGAAAGAGACTTCCTTTAAACATGTCTACCTCTCAGACCTGTACTACAAACCCAATAAACAATCAAAGACAATGGTCATCTACTTTGTTCAAGCCATGAGACATGTCATCCATACCTAGCTACCCTAGGCAAATGCCACCCAAATATGAAAAGTGGTTGCCTAAGTTTACCGACACTGATGCCACTAGTGCCGAAGAGCATATGAGTAACTTTTGGGCATTTTTTCAGCTTCACCCCATTAGTGATTATGTTGAGGACTTGGTTATGAAGTTATTCTCTGCTACCCTTTATGATGCTGCAAGACGTTGGTATCTCGGCCTTCCTGATGGAAGAATCAAAACCATGGATAGACTTGAGCAAATCTTCCTCAGAAGGTGGAGCATCAAGGAAGACCCTAACATGCTGCTCACCCGACTAAATAGCCTAGTCAAGCATGAAAATGATTCTATTCGGGAATTTCACACCAGATTTGAAGCATTACTCCAACGAATTCCCCCAAGCCATCATCCGAAAGATGATTATCTTGTTCACATTTATACCAGATCTTTTAGTGGCCAACTAGGGTATCTTCTTAGAGACAAAGACCCCCAATCCATTCAAGAAGCCCAAGAGCTCGCTACCAAGATAGAAGGAAATCTCCTTTCATCCAAGATTGAGCCCTTTGCTAACCCTAGGGGGAGAATAGACACCAAGCAGAAAGTGGTACACAATGCTGATCCTACTTCAGATCTCTGCACCAGTATTGGTAAGCTACAAGCTTCCATGGATAACATCATGAAGAATCAAGAAGAAATGATGAACCAGATCGTTAGACTTGAAAAGTCCCAGACCCAGGCACCTAGACCTCCATTCAAAGGGCAATTCCAGAAAGGGAACCAAACCTACAAGCCTAAGAATGAAAATGAAGTCCCGAATACTCTGGCCCCTGCAAACATCGTTGATGAAAATCCTTGGTGCCTGGAATGCAGTGAAGCACATTGGGAGAATGAGTGTCCTTATAACGCCAACCAACAACAAGTCAACAATCTGGATTGCTTTATGAATTTTCCTCAGATAAACATCACTGATATAGAACATCAGCAGGCCCTGAAGGAAGGAGCAAGAGTAGCAAGACTGACAATAATTAACAACTTGGACCAGGAATCATGAGAAAAGCTAAAAAAGCAAGAAGTCCAAGTATACCGGAGAAAGAATCCAAAACAACCTACCACTGATCAGTCGGAATCTCCTGAGGTTCTTCCTCCCAAGACATCTAAAACTGATAAGGTTACCCTTGATTTTGACTTTGAAGGAGCCTTGTCAAAGATACATGTAAACGTTCCCTTAAAAGAAGCAATTAAGATCCCCTCTATTAAAGAACGCTTTAATACCTTCTTTTTGGGAATGACTGAGCCTATGGACCCCCCAATTATGTTGCAAGTTGATCACTTAAGGATCCAGTATGGTGAAAATCCACCTTTCTTCATGACTCTTATGATGAACAACAAATACCTTAACAATTGCATGCTAGATATAGGTGCTGGTGAAAATATGATGTCTCTTAAAGTCATGCAGCAAATGGGCCTGAAGGTCACTAGGCCTTACAGAAATGTGTGTGGATTTGAATCTAAAGCAATACCCACACATGGTGTAGTTGAAAATGTCGAAGTGAAATTGAAAGAATTCCCCGAGAATACAATCCACATAGATATTATAGTGGTTGATGTCCCGGACGTGTGGGGAATGTTGTTGTCTAGGAAGTTTGGTGCAATGATAGGTGGGTCCCTTGAAATGGATCTCACCTTTTTGTAGTTACCTTTGAAAGATGGGACAACTGGATGTTTACTCAATGTGCCAATAACTGGAAATCACGTACAAGATGTCATCCCTTCCGTAAATAAAGCGCAGAAAGATGTGATACAAACTCTTCAAGAATATTCTCCAGAATATATGCCCTTTGCAACAGAGGAAGAGTTTGACCAGATTGAGTGGCCCAAGAAAGAAGAATACCAACAACTCCTAGATGAGTTTCAAAACAAAGAGGTTGAGACGGTAAAGATATTAAAAAGGAAAAAGGATGAAAAGGACGTGCAAATTCATCCATCCCAACAAGAATTTTTTACACCAGAAGCCCACCCACCTCCCTCAGTACAGTACACCAGGGTTGTTCAAGGAACAACCAAACACAAGATCCAAAAATACAAGGAGGGAGATTTGGTATGGATGTTGGATACTTAGAAAGGAGAGACAACTAATGTGAAAGGAAGTACGCAATGATGGCTTGGACCATTCAAAGTTGGAATGGAATCAGTTGATAAATCGTATTATTTGTCCACTTTGGAAGGAAGAAGGCGCCCATTACCCATTAATGGATGCCTCCTCAAACCCCACCAAGGTGGTGGGACATGACTATACAAGTAAGTATAAGTAGGTAGGCATTTTCTGTGTATTATACCATCTGCATTTCATGTTAGTTTGTTTCCTCACATGCATGTTGATTGCTTTATTTCATATACATATATATTATATTTGCGGGGTGGCAATACCACCCCACCTTTGTTACTGATGCCCTATTCGAGTGTGAGCAGGTCTGCAGGTTTATGCCAGAGATGCTGAGATTCTCATGCACTCTACGGTGAGCACATGTCCCCGAGTTGGAGCCATATGTTATCCCCGATTTCTAGGGATAACTAGGAGATCATGTCTCAAGGCCCACAGGTCCTAGACATGGAGTACTGAGAGAAGGATTGACCTGAGCATGGCCCTAGAGGGCCCATCCTTCTTCTTCTTCATCAGAACTGTCCTGTCAGTAGTATCAGCATCCATCACCTTCAGCTTGGACTTGCATCAGAGAAGACTCTTGCTCCATGAGGTAATTGGTCCAGGTATCATGGTATGTGTCATGTTTGATCATTATAACTTTCGGATATATGCATCAGGTTCCTTACATTTCTAACAACTGCTTGGATATTACACTAACCCACTTGACCATGGTTGGGGGGATTAACAGGGTGCCCTAGCAAGCTTGTATCCATAGGTTTTGGTCAGCCACCAGGGGGGATTTAGAAGAGCCATCGTCCGCTCCCACCATATTATCATTTTACATCTTGTCTCCTATCCATCTCTCCCACTCCCCTAGTCCGGGCATTAGGATGACCTATTTGTGGGGTTACACTTTATCCCATGGGAAGAAGGGGTTAAAGGCCCAGGAGGTAAAAGTAGTTGGTAAGAGATAAAAGCCATAGGAAATAAAACCTAGAGATGCCTCACCCAGGGATCCTCGAGAAGGCAATAAAAAGCCTCTCGATAAGAAACAAGAGGGACCCGAAGAAAAATAATAAAACAAGACCTAGCCAAGAGGATGGGGGATCTCATCATGATCCGACCCATTATGTTCATAGGTATCTAGTAGTATGACATTGCCATTATCTGGTTACCACGCCAGGGCAGTGACCCTTGGTTGCATGGCCAAGGGAAAGGGGGTCTCATCACGAGCCAACGTTATCATTTCTGCGAAAATACTCATGGGTAACACTGTTAGCTCTGGTCACCATGCCAAGGCAGTGTCCTCTAGTTAGACCTTGAAATAAAAAGAAAGAATAAAGGCAATAAAGGGCTTGGAAAGAATTGCATCCATGATAGGTACATCTCGCCTCCTACAAAGGCACCCACGGATAATATCCACCCCTAGTTTTCACTATGTCTGGGCATCCTTAGACCACACCACCATGTATTACATGGCTTGGATGATATCCTTTGGGAACTTTCCTTTTCTTATGGATGATGGCCCAATAGGTTACCTTGTCTTTTTCTTCAGCTTTGTATAGTAGGTCAGTGTAATTTCTTTGAGTTGTTAGATGATATGCTATAAGTCTTATGCGTGCATTTGATAAAATTAATGATGAAATATGATTGGCATTGCTATGATCCCGAGGACTAATGAGCCCATGGAGGGTGAATTTTTTGATGTGCAGGACCATACCCGACGGACAGGTACCAGGTGGACTGGTACACATGGGGAGATGATCAGTTCGGACCTCCATGGGGCTGAAGAGCCCATCAGATGGTTGTTGGGACCTCATCAAGGGTAGAGACAGGACAGTGACTAATCGAGCATTTGCACGAGAGAAGAAGAAGGACATTTTCATCTAGGACGCCTTGGTTAAGCCCAAACCTAGGGGGTTGACCAACTGCAAGTGGAACGCATCCCTCTGTTGACCAGGATGTCCTCCAGAGATCCTTGACCTCACCTCCAGCGTGTGGCATCTTTATAGGGTAGTTTGGCACGTGTGGCAGAGTTTGGAGGCCCAGAGAGAGTCAAAGTTTGCCTTCTAGTGTTGAGTTTTTCCCTAAAAAGGGCCAACGTCTCCCTCAGAGGGGATAGACGTCCTGCTTACTGCTCATTTAGGCTTTTATTTAGTAGTTAAATGTAAAAACAGTATGATTTTTAGTAGTCAGCCTTGTCGACTGTTTTAATGACCTAATTTGTAATTAAGGGTCATTGGATGATATAAATTGAGTAGGTTTTCCCTCATTTTTAACATAACACAACTCACTCATCAAGTGAGATCTGATTTTTAGCGCCCTATTGGGGTTTTTGGCTGAAATAGTGAGGCGCAACTTTTGAAGGAAGAGTTTTCTTGGCATTTATGGTGTTTCTTTGGAAGGAAGGTGTTACAACTAGGGTTTGCTTGGATATTTCTTCATGAAATGTAAATGTTTTTCCTGCAAAAATTCTCTTTGAATGGTTGTAGTTTAAATCTCTTGCATATTACTTATATATTGTTGAATCAAAACCCTAGGGGACAACCACACAAGTAGGTTGTTGTCTCATGTCCCCTGACAATGAAACCTTAGGCCATTGAATAAGAAAATAGAGCCTAGCCCTAGCTACACTCGTTTTCTTCATTCCTTATGCTAGCCGTACCTTTTTGAAGCTAATAAGAGTGAGACGTCCTTAGCCTAGGCTTACTACACAAGGGCCATACCATTCTAGGGTTTGTTGACAGACCTTGTTTTAACAACGTCTCCCTCATTAGAACCTCTTGTCTTGGTTAAATTTTCCTTATTGTGCTAGCCGTTTTCCGGGAAAGAGGAGAGAGCGCAAGGCCTTGCCTTTGCAACGCCAAGTGAATCTCTCTCTCTTAGGGTTTCTACTTTTAAGGCCCTGCTTTAGCAACACCTTGAAAACCTACCCTCTAGTCCTTAGAAAAATTTTACCCTTCAACTCTTGCATCCATCACTTATTGACTCCATTAACCCTTAGGCACTGATCCTTAGACTCTAGCGTTGAAGTGATAGTGACTAAAGAAACTTTCAAAACTTTATAAATTTGAAACCCTAACTAACAACTAACCCTAAAAGTTGACGTCACCCCTAGGATATTTCATCTTGACGCAACAATCTATCATATGTGAGCAACTGAATGATGTTTAATGCATTGATTTGATTCAAGGATTTATTATACTCATTGGATGCTATATTGTTCTAGTATTTATTGACAAATAACATTATATTGCCATTGTCATTATTGCAAACATTGACTTCGTCAATATTTACTGTTGTATTTGCTCATATATTGAACTTAGATAGTCACTGATTTATGAAGTATTAACCATTCTTGCACATACTAGTTTTATTGTTGTCTTGTCTCGAAAGCAGGTGCCTTCCCCTTGGTTATACTTTATTGGACTATCTCTTTGGGCGGTAATATGTGAAAAGGGAAACTAGGCTTAATCCTTTGATCCTTTCCCTTTCAAACCCCAGGTTTCCATGGACGTCTCCCTTGGGCCTAGCCTCCCTAAATAGAAAGGACCTCCCCATTCTGGTGACATTAGGTGGGGTAGGTCCCTGTTACGCCAATTTGGCCTTCTATTTTATAGCCTCTGCTCCTAGCTACAAGTTATGCGATAACAAGGTCCTTATAAAATCATGAGTTGTGCAGGTATGAATTCTTTCAACTTAGAGACCATGGAGGGAGAAGTCCTGAAGCTACTAGTGCACACTTTACATATCAAGCGTTACTACCCACTAGAGACCTGAATCCACAGGTAAGTACAGGTAAGTAGGCATTCTTCGTGTATTATACCATTTGCAATTCATGTTAGTTTGCTTCCACATTTGCATATTGATTTTTTTATTTCAGTTTATATATATATATATATATATATATATATATATATATATATGTCTATATATGCTGGGGTGGAATTACCACCCAGTTTTTGTTATTGATGCCCCTATCGAGTTGAGCAGGTCCGCAGGTTATGCCAGAGATGCTGAGGTTCTCATGCGCTCTATGGTGAGCACATGTCCCTAAGTTGGAGCCAGATGTTATCCCCGATTTCTAGGGATAACTAGGAGATCATGTCTCAAGGCCCACAGGTCCTAGACATGGAGTACCAAGAGTAGGATTGACCTGAGCATGACCTTGGAGGGCCCATCCTTTTCTTCTTTCATTAGATTCATCTTGTCAGTAGCAACAACATCCGTCACCTTCGGCTTGGTCTTGTATCAGAGAAGGCTCTTGCTCCATGAGGTAATTGGTCCAAGTATCATGGTATGTGTCACTTTTGATCATTATAACCTTTAAATGTATGCATCTAATTCCTTTTATCTCTAACAACTACTTGGATCTTACATTGGCCCACTTGACCATGCTTGGGGAGATTGATTGGGTGTCCTAGCAAGCCTGTACCCATAGGTTTTGGTTTTCCACTGGGGGTTTTTTGAAGAGCCATCATCTGCTCCCATCATACCACCACTTTTCCATCTTATCTCCCACTCATCTGTCCCATTCTCCTTGTCCGGGCATTAGGATGACCTGTTTGTGGGGTTGCACCTTATCTCATGGGAAGAAGGGGCTAAAGGCCCAGAAAGTAAAAGAAGCTGGTAAAAGATAAAATCCTAGAAATAAAACCTCGAGATGTTTCGCCTAGGGATCCCTGAGGAGGCAATAAAAGGCCTCCCAACAAGAAACAAGAGGTCGAAAAAAATGACAAACAAGACCTAGTCAAGAGGATAGGGGGTCTCATCACGAGCCAGCCTATTCTGTTCATGGGCACCTAACAGCATGACATTGCCACCATCTGGTTACCATGCCAGGGCAGTGAACTTTGGTTGCATGGCCAAGGGAAAGGGGGTCTCATCATGAGCCAGCCTTATCATATCTGTGAAAGTACTTGTGGGTAACACTGTTAGCTCTGGTCACCAGGCCAAGGCAGTGTCCTCTGGTTGGCCCTTGAATAAAAATAAAAAGAAGAAGAAAAAACAAATAAAAGAAAAGAATAAAGGCAAGAAAGGGCTTGGAAAAAATTGCATTCATGGCAAGTACAACTCGCCTTCTACAAAGGCACCCACAGGTAATATCATGCATCCCTGGCTCTCACTCTACCCGTATGTCTGGACATCCTTTAGCCACTTCACCTCATTTACATGGCTTGGATGAAACCCCTTGGAAACTTTCCTTTCCTTATGGATACTTGCCCAATAGGGTGTCTTGTCCTTTTTCTCAACCTTGTATTGTAGGTTTTTGTAATGTCTTTGAGATATTGAATGATATATCAGGGTTTTTATGCATATATTTGATAATATTAATGATGAAATGTGATTAACATTGCTATGATCCTTGTGACTAATGAGCCCATGGAGAGCGTAGTTTTTGATGTGCAGTACCATGCCCGATGGACAGGTACCATTTGGACTGATACACATGGGGAGATGATTAGTTCGGACCTCCATGGGGCTGAAGAGCACATTAGATGGTTGTTGAGATCTTGTCAGAGGGGCAGAGACAGGACAGTGTTTGACTGAGGTTTTGCACCAGAGAAGAAGAGGACGTTTCACCAGAGGAACTTTGGCAGAGCTTGGCCTAGGGGGAATGACCCCTTTTCATTGGAACGTTGGCCTTGGAAGGCTCAGAGCATCCCCATCCTTACCATGATGTCATCCAGCTTCATGGTCATTCTTGGAGGCAGACTGGGTAGCAGTGGCACATGTGGCATGTTGGAGAAGCCCTTGGGGGGCTAACGTTTTGCTCCTGGATGTCTCATTTTCCCTAAAAGGGGCTAGCGCCTCCCTTGAAGGGGATTTTACCTTTATTACAACTCATTTAGGGTTTTAATTTGACAATTTATTGTAAAAACAATATGATTTTGGTTTTAATCCTTGTCGGCTAATTTTTATGACCTAAAAATAATTAAAGGTCATTGATACAATATATATTGAGGAGTTTTATCCTCATTTTGATATAACACAACACTCACTCTCCTAGTGAGATCTGATTTTTGCGCCCTACTTGGGTATTTGTTCTCTTTGAGTGAGGCGCACTTGTTGAAGGAAGGCATTTCTTGGCATTTTTGGCATTTCTCTTGAAGGAAGGTTTACAACTAGGGTTTGCAATGCTATTTCATCATGATATGTATGTGTTTTTCTGGCAAAAAATCTTAATTGAATGGTTGTAGTCTTATATTCTGGCATTTATTATAAACTTTGCTGATTTTAAAACCCTAGGGGACAAACACATAAGTAGGTCGTTGTCTCATGTCCCCTAAAAGAGAAATTTTCATCCATTGAAGAAGGAAGGAATAGCCTAGCCATTGCTACACTCTTATTGCTTCTTCCCCTTGTGCTAGTCACACCTTTAAAAGTCAAGAATGAGGAGACGACCCAGGCCTAGGTTATCTACACCTAGGGTCGTCCTGCTTCTAGGGTTTGGTGATAGGGCGTTTCCTTAGCAACACTCTCCCTCACCACACTCTCGTGTCTTGATTTATCCTTTATGCTTGCCATTTTTCCAAGTTAAACCTAAGGAAGGAGGAAAGAGCACGAGGCCTTTCTTAAGCAACACCGGAGTGAGCCTCTTTCCCCTAGGGTTTTGTTTTTGGGGCCCTGCCATTGCAGCACTTCAGAACGCTTCCCTCTAGTCCTTAGCCTTTTTCCTTTAACCTTTGCATCCTCCCTTGATTTTACTCCATCTACCATTGAGGCACTGGTCTTAGGTCTCCAATGTTGAAGTGATAGTGGTCAAACAAACTTCCAAACTCTTATAAATTGAAACCCTAACTAACTACTAACCCTAGTAAGGCTGACGTCATCCTTGGTCATTCCATATTGACGCAACAAGTTTTCTTCATAGGCAATTAGATGATGGCTTAAAAGCATTTATTGAATAAGGGATTGATTGAATACATTGATTGCTACATCATCTTGACATTTATTGGTGAATTGATATTATTTCCATTGCTGCATTTATGAACATTGATTTCATCAATATCTATTTGTCATAATTTCTTATATATTGATATCAGATAGTTGTATGAAGTACTAACCCTTTGAATCATAGCCTGCATGTATTAGTCTGCTATTGCTTTGTTCCGGTCAGGTGTTCTCATTTGGACCTACACTTTATTATTGGCTGTTTAGTCGGACTATCTGCTCTTGGTGGTGACCTGTGAAGAGGGAATTTCACTTTAACCTTTATACCTTAGCCTCTTCAAAACTCCAGGTTATCGGGGATGTCTCCCCTGGGCCTAACCTCCCTAAATAGAAAGAACCTCCCCATCGTGGTGACATTGGGTGGGGTAGGTTCCTGCTAGGCCAGTTTGGCCTCTATCTTATATCCTTTTGACCTAGCTACACACTGTGTGATAACAAGATGCTAATTCATAACCCACATTTACCGTACACAAATCAATTTATATGTACAATTTGAAATCAATTTACATGTCAGTACACAATGCATATTGGGTTTAGTGGTAAATACGTCTATGTATAATGTACACTAAGACATGACTTGGATACATTGTTGTATTCTAATTTTTTGGTGTATAAGTAGTATGTATCATATTATTATTGAATGTGGATGTATAGTTTGAGATTGAAATGCTAATACACAATACATATTTACACAATTAGTACTTTTTATAATTCTAGAATATTCATAAGATGCTAATGGACAATGCCTATTTACCATATTAGATATTTATGTACATTAAGATTGATATGATAATAAACTATGTGTACTTCCCAAACTATACATGTACAATTGAGATTGAGTTTGAGATCTCATTTGAGATGCTAATACACGGTGTGTATTTAACATTCTAGATTTGTATGCATTACATGGTTACCACATTATAAATCAATGTGCATATATAGTTTAAGGTTGAGATGCTAATACATAGTGAGTATTTATCATATTGGAATTTTTTTTAGAATTTTTTTTTCATTGTAGAATTTAGAATGGGATGTTACAACATAGTGTATATTTACTATTTGTTTTAGGGAAAAACTAAGAAACTCTAGGAGAAATGAAGAGAGGAAGAAAAGAGAAAGAGAGAATACCACAAGGTTAATTTGGGTTTTTAGGGTTCATTATGTGACCTAGGGTTCTAATTAATTTGTGTAATTTAATTAGGGTTCAACAACATATAATAACAAAGTAATAAACAAAAGAAAACTAAATAGAGTTAATTTACCACTCTTCTTTGGTAACCTAATTGTTGAAGATGAAAGATAAGTGAAAATGAAGGAACTCACCCGAAAAATTTATTGTTGTAAGTGTTGAAGTTACTTGGGATGATGTTAAGTGACATAACATGCCTCGAAGGGAGCTTTGCTTGTCTCAAATGAAGCTATGCACTTTGCTATGCCTTCCTACAAAAAAAAATGATCTTGATCTCCAATAAAATGTAATAAAAGCACCTAGATGTACCACACAAATAATGAAAAAAAGAGGTTTTGTATGGTGACCCAAAGTGTTGTATAACAAGTGGCACCTTAGTTTCCCCATATGTGCTAGAAACTACCTTAATGTAGAGGATTTGAATTTTCCAAGATGTAGGGGAGGCTATGATAATCAAGATGCCCTAGGACAAAAAAAAACAAGCCTTAAAGTAGGAAATCAAACCAAAAGAAATATATTCCTATAGATATGTTAAAGAAGAAGGGAACAAACATCTCAAGAGTGTGGAGAAAGAGTAGAAGAGCTATATCAAGATTTGGCGCTAGTACAATAATGTTCCTACAAGGGAAATTGAAGAAAGTAAAAGGAATTGAAGAGGATTCACAAAGAGAAAGGGAGTGATATAAGTAAATTTTTAAGTGAATAGGCATGGAAATGAACTCAAGGGATAAGTGAACTTTGGACTAGTCATTAGGAAAAACATTTTCTTTGGAGGAACCATACTATGGGTTCAAAATTATGTCCCACAAATATTACCCCTTAAAATCATGTTCTCTTTTGCATGTTGCACCTTACAAACATAGAAAAACCATAGTACATCCGAGGGAAGCCATGATACACTCAGTGTTGATAAAATAAAATATGAAGGATTAAGGAAGGTTTGACCTCGTGAAACTAAAATTAAGCATTTCTAAAAGGATTTGGGCTATTGAGGACCCAAAATGAAGAATAATAACCAACTCTGGGCCATATTAGAGGATTGAAGCCCAAGACAAAGCCCAAATAATAGTCCAATTCCCATAAATAATGTTCTAAGAGGTCTAGCAAAGTCAAATTAGTGACCAAAGACCAAGCATAAATAGGGAGGTGATAGGGGACCCAACCTAACTATTATCCTGATCAGGGGATCAAATTTTGCTCAATTTTCAAAGTGCTCGGAATGCGACGAAAATAGTGCCATTATGTCCATCTCGTCTTCTTGATTCCGACGGTATATTTACTTTCTCAAATGGAGTCCGTATGAAGGATATATCGCGATCTGTCCGCCAAGCCAAACAGGCAAAATTTTTCGATGCTGACTGTACCTGTCCGTACAGTCCGTATGATGACGTGGCAGGACCGTACAGGTCGTACAGTGATGATGTGGTAGTTGGTTATTGGTTGGTTGCTGGCGTATTGGATGGTGACACGTGTCCGATTGGTGGCAAGTAATATGAGGACATGTGGTCCAATCCATGGGCGCCACGTGTCCCCTTCATTTTGTTCATTGGTTATATAAAATTATATGGGGAGTCCGTGGGGTTCGACCCCCGGACCTCCCCCAACTCTAACGACTTCATAACTCTCCGCTAGCCAAAGTACCGCCAATTGTTCCTTGTTAACTTTGTCGTAACACATATATTTAAAGTTGATATTTGTTTGAAAGGAAAGGGGGGTCGGGCCGGGGCTTAGCCCTGACCTGTGGACGCATTGTATCACATATGACCCAAACATATATGTATTGGCCCGACCGTTTGGCGCGCGCATTGCATTGCATTGTATTGCAATGTATTGCAATACATTGCATTGTATATATGGTATAAACCATGTGTTAAATGATTGCCGCGGGGTTTGAAACCAAGACCCATGTGTTAAATATTGGCGCGGGACCCCAAACCGGAAGTTGCACGGTTATGACGGGTTTAACCTCCATTTTCCAACGCGCGAGGTCACATGGCCATATGCCCAGGTGCCGAGGCGGTTAGGGGCTAGAGGCGCCTTAACCATCCTATGGTTTTCACCGTTGGCACAGTTGTGCCCGGTGCTGGGTTTTTACGCTTAAAAGAGCATGTGAGCCAGGTTCACTCAAGGGGGAGTGCGAATTGTAGAACCAGAGACAACAAGCTTGGAGAAGGAGACTTCCAGGAGGCCTATCTTTCTCATTTTTCGATCGTTTCAGGTGCCGAAAGAGCCCAGACAGGGGTTTTGGGACGCTGGGAAGCCATTGGAGCAGCCGGTTTGTCAGTTTGAGCATTGTAAGACATGTTTTTTGAGCACTTTTGAGAAATTAATAATAATGATCCATTGGAAGCTGGACCAGGAGATGTAGCCCATAAGAGGGGTGAACTCCTTTATCAATTGCTGTGCACATGTGTTTATGTTCAAT
>ML787370.1:74675-92025 GCA_009831015.1 Picea engelmannii
TGGATGCATTGTATCACATATGACCCAAACATATATGTATTGGCCCGACCGTTTGGCGCGCGCATTGCATTGCATTGTATTGCAATGTATTGCAATACATTGCATTGTATATATGGTATAAACCGTGTGTTAAATGATTGCCGTGGGGTTTGAAACCAAGACCCATGTGTTAAATATTGGCGCGGGACCCCAAACTGGAAGTTGCACGGTTATGATGGGTTTAACCTCCATTTGCCAACGTGCGAGGTCACATGGCCATATGCCCAGGTGTTGAGGCGGTTAGGGGCTGGAGGTGCCTTAACTGTCCTACGGTTTGCACCGTTGGCGCGGTTGCACCCGGTGCTGGGTTTTTACGCTTAAAAGAGCATGTGAGCCAGGTTCACTCAAGGGGGAGTGCGAATTGTAGAACCAGAGACAACAAGCTTGGAGAAGGAGACTTCCAGGAGGCCTATCTTTCTCATTTTTCGATCGTCTCAGGTGCCGAAAGAGCCCAGACAGGGGTTTTGGGACACTGGGAAGCCATTGGAGCAGTCGGTTTGTCAGTTTGAGCATTGTAAGACATGTTTTTTGAGCACTTTTGAGCAATTATTAATAATGATCCATTGGAAGCTGGACCAGGAGATGTAGCCCATAAGAGGGGTGAACTCCTTTATCAATTGTTGTGCACATGTGTTTATGTTCAATGTTTATGCTGCTGTCTATGTGTATTTTGCATAAGTAATCCTTAATTTATGTGTTGCAAATTGATCCTGTTGCTTTAAACACATAACATTTCACTTGCAATAATTATTCAAGTTTTTCAAGTCTTCTTCATTTTTAGATCATATCCATCCCAAATAGGTCATATATCTAAACTAATAGAAGGTGACTAAAATGAAAAGTATTCTAACATAGAGGGTCCTTCATAATGTCAGAAAAGATTAGGTGATTGATTCATCATCATGTGACTCACGTATAGTCACATCACAAAAGTAGGACACACTATTTAGCATTATAGGAACTTTTAGTTCAAATCCACCTCATTGATGGTTATCTACTTTAACTTCCATTCATCTAGCTTGTTTCTTGAAAAATTCAATGCTTGCAATCAATATGTAGATTTCAAAATATCACTACAAAGAAAACACCAATTGACAGAGGTTTTTGTAGAACCTCTTATCCCTTCTCCATTTTCTAGTGGACATGGGCCACTAGTGGGAGATTCTCTCAGAATTTCTCCTTGTGTAGTCAGTTCTACATAATATCTTTGTTCATTTTTTATTTGATATGGGCATCAAGCCTCTTGGTCTTCATCCCATGATTCAGTCCATGGATTTCCTTCTTTTGTATCCAAGGGAATGATTGTTTTTCTTCCATCGCATTTTAATTTGATTCTATCTTTTTCAAGAGATATATCTACTTTCATTTTTTAAGTGTTGTATATGATGACATCCCCTCGACTAGGTTAATGAATTCAAAGTTGACTTGAGTCAGAATACTCATTGAGTTTCAATGTTTCTGAGTATAACAATGGGCTCTATCAATCTTTGATCTGCAAGTTTGAGATAGTTCAGAGTTGGTGCCAAAGCAGGTTGACCTAGTCTTATCCAAGTTTCTCGAGGTAAGATATTGACTTGAGATCCAAAATCGACAACTTCTTGTTTGATCAATACTTCATTGATTTCTAGGTTGACTTGTGGATCATAATATTTATGCTTATATGAGAGTTGTATGACATCCTTTGATGGACTTTTTCCTTCATTTTATTCTTTTAATATATTTAGCAGTTCTATCAATCGACCATTTGACTGTTTTTCCTGTGATAGTTGTAGGAATTCTTGTATAATATCTTCATTTTGTCTTCCAGTGATTTACTTAAAGAATTTGATAGCTTTTCATATTTTTTTCTTCTTTATCAGGATTTGGAAAGAAACTATCCTTCCTTCTATGTTGGTTGTGTAAGGTGATACTATTAATATCTCATCTTGTGCGAGATCTTGTGATGATATTTAAATTCTTCGAATTCAACACTTCTTCTTTTGATATTGCATGTAGAAGATTTACATTTTTTCTAGTCATAATTTTTTCGAGTACTATAGGGAAATCTTCTAATGAGTGGTCATCAACACCACACATATTGCATAATTTCAAGTCGATTATGTCTTTCATTGGGAAATATGGATTGATGTGGTCATATTTCCATAAATTGTAGTAGTATGGTCATCCTCGACTTCGACCCCGACCACCAAATCGACCGCCACCTCCTAGACCTCAACCTCGGCCATAGTAGTCGTCTCTTCGACCATAATTGTTAGCTTGGTCGGTGGCTTCTGTGTGATAGATTGTTCATACACTGGCTTGATTCTGTGCATTTAAATGCCAGTCTGGTGTTTTTTTATTGGAAGCTTTGCAAATATTGCACCACTTACTGTTTTTCAAATTATGTGGACAATTGTGTACATTATGATCAGTTAAAAACTCACATATGTTACAATATTTATGAGCTTGTACTCTGTGTGCGTCTACTATTGCTGGTGGTTGATCATTGATGCTATAGATTTCCTTCGTATGTCCTTCTTTGAATCATCAAGTGCACCAAAGTTCATTTCTCCTTATGGACAAATTCCTTATCATTTGTTGTAAGTGCTCTATTTTTGCTTCGAGTCTTTCAGTCGATGAAGCAGTCGACGGTTCGTCGTCATCTGACTTGACGCGTTGTGATTTTTGTAATGCATCTTCACAGGTGGTTATGTCATACAAGCGTAGTGGTGAGCATATCCATTGCAGTAAACGAGCTACGTACCACTGAACTAGAAATCTTTGGTCGATCATTGTTGGAATTTGGCTCAAGAGATATTTGGATATTTTATCATACTCCCATACCGACTCACCTGGTCATTGTTTTAATTCTTTTAAATTTTGTGCAACCAAGTGTGTGACATCTTGGACTTTGAAAAACATTATAGAAATATATTTTATGTCCTAATTTTTCGAGTTTTTATTTTCTGTAAAGTTAATAAACCATGTCAGGGAACTCTGTCGGAGGGTAGCTCCGAATTGTGCCATCTGTTTATATTCATATGTGATGTCTGCGACATCCCATAATTTGTCGCACACAAACCAATGTCTTTTTGGGTCCTCATCTCCCTCATATAGGGGGATGTGGTTAAATCCCATTTTTGTTTTCTTTTTAGAGGTACTCGCTTTTTGTGGTGTTTGAGTTACCACAATTTTTTTCCTGAGTTGTCAAATCCTCAATTAGGTTTTCTTGTGTCGCCTTTTCTGTTGGTTGATATTTTATTGGGTGGTACTCGAGGAATAATTACTCCTTGATGACTACATAAATCATCTCTTTGGTTTGATAAGTTTGATCTTTATACATGACTAAACGTCGCTCCAATGGTCGTATTGGTTCACGACTATAACTAGTTTCTTCTCTTGATATTGGAATTGGTAGGGGGGTTGAGTCGATGAGATTCTTAATTTGTATGAGCATGTTGTTAGCTTCATTAATTTCTGGTTCAACAATGAGCGCATCTCGTAGGTTTCCATGCTCATCGGTTTTATACCATAATCTTGTAGATTGGTCATTGATCTGAAGTCTTTGCTGGAGGAATTATTTTATTTGCAGTATGGATTTTGGTGTGGGAGACATGTGTATCGATGGTCCTAACTCTTCATAATCCATGATTTCAGATTCATATTTTGTTTGATAGGCGTTCAATCTAGCCTCTATCAACTCTGCATCTCTACTTATGTCGGGGGTCGCTGCAACTGTTGTTATTTCCAGCTCTATTCGATTCATTTCAGACTCAAACTACTCACGTTCTCTATCAATATTATCCTCCCTAATCATTTTTCTATTCGACTTTTGATTGTTCCATAGGTTACGAAGTTCTTCCCTTTTCTTTTTCCTTTTATCCTGCTCTAATATCTAGATGTTGGTGGATTGCTTGTTTGCTTGCTTTCCTCTCGATGACATTTATACTTCAGTAATTAGAAATCTTGTTATTCTTTCCTTGTGGAATCTCACAAATTCGATCGACCCCCCATCGCCACCCTGACTTACTCTAAGTCAGTATTACTTTCCATGTTCATTTCTTCAAAAAATAATCTCAGGCTGGTCTTGTGTCCTTGCACTTTGTGTCGAGAAATCCTTACCACTCTTCATCCCTCTCTTGATAGTTACTATTTGGTAAGAGTGTGCCTAGTCGAGGTCGATATTCAACAATGTCATCAACTCCCTTATCAAGGAGGAATTTATGAAGCAGTGTTGGAATAGTACACAAGAATCCTTCGTGCAAGTCGGTGTAAAATTTTTATTTTATTTTATCAAGAGATGTTCGATCTTCGACGGATTTCTCTGAGATATATTCTTTGACAACTCTCTCGAACCAGTCGTGCAAGTTCGTTCATCCTTCGTTCGTAAGCTTGAGGCCTAGTTTCTCATCGGTTGTCAAATTATGCATTACTTGACTTGTTGGTGTACTGAAATAGCACTTCAGGGACGACCCATAAAAATGTTTTGTGGGTTTCTGAGAAGAATCTTTATCTTTATTCTGCGAGTGAAAGATTTTTTCTTCTGGCGTAATTCTTAGTCTTGTGCTCCCACCATTCACATATTCTTGAAGGGTTAGAATCTATGTATAATTCTGCATGCCCAGGTCTAGAACTAACGACAACAAAACCAATGTTGTAATCTAGGAAAAAGTAGGGAGAGTTACCAATAGTCCTTACATAAGCAGCATGGAAGATACACACACACACACACACACACACACACAGATAGACAATGACATACATAAGTAGTGAGAGCCCAAATATCTGTATTTATTAAATGATATAGCAATGCAGTACAATGTATATAATCTCTTTCATAGAGCTATCAGAGTGTCCATGTGCTTGTCTATTTATATTCCTATATGTCTAGTTACTAGGCAGTTGTAACTACTTAACTGTCTGGGTCGGTCGATTAGCAAATACTTCGACCGACTTACACTTCTGACTACAACAGTCGAGCGACTATATCTTAGTCGACTGCCATGTCTAGTTGATGGATTTGACTAGCCCCTACAACAATCCCTTATTCATAAATAATAAAATGATTTTTTTTTTCTACTGTAGTATCCAATTTGTAAAATATTACACTGTCGATTAAGTTTATGGATGATTTACATTATTAAATGAACATAGTTGTAATCTACTGGTATATTTTTTTTAATTGTACATTACATTAATGTAATGATTATATCCAAACAGATAAATTAAAATATAAAAATCAATATTATTGTAAAAAAATCTAATGATTAATAGAAATTTTGTATAAAAAATGAAGCTACATTTGCATACTTGAAATGTAGAATAAGCCAACAATGAAGCATATTATTGCATTGTATTTATTTCTACTCAATTGTGTGTTTCATACTTATTTAAGAACTAGTGCATATATTTTTTTCCTTTTTTTGCACCGGTAGGAAATAGTAGATAATTCACACCAATATGGAGTAGTAGATAATTCACCATGGGGATTTTAAACTATACAATAGGCACCATTGTTTTTACAATAGTTTAGAGAATTGTTGGGCATTAGAACACAGTTCACATCGATGCATTTAAAATATATGATAGGCACTGATGATTTTATAATAGCTTAAACCTACCAATATGTTGTATTTATAAAAAATGCATCGGTGCTTTAAATGTATTTTAAAAGAAATAGTATGCACTAAATATGTGTGCACAAATGTCCCTTCTTGTTTTAAACACACCAGAAAAATAAATAAAAACCTCCACTACAACCTTTGACCACCCAAAATTTTTAGTTATATTGAACAACTGTTAAATCCTTTGCTAAAATCTCTATTGTCAATAACAAAAGTTTTAGTGGAGGCTTTTTTGAAATTTTTTCCTAATCTTTGTAATGCTAAAAACTTCTACTAAAAGATTTGATACATGGTGTTTTCCTTATAGTATGTGTGTGGATCATGAAAAGATAATGATAGTTTTATAGGTCTCACACCTTGAAACTTTAGCCATTGATTGTTCTCAACTAGACCATTTAACAACTCTAATGAATTTTCAAATCGTTAAGTACACAGCGGAATTTATTGTTAAACTTTGAAGAAAGAAAAAATTCAGATGTGAATTTCTCTTCATATACTTCACCTCAAATCACCAAATTTTAGCAATTGCATTCTCATTCCCTAACTTGAAATGGATTATGGTGATTTTCCCAATTATGTCCCATTCTTATTTAGCGATAGCATTCTCATGCCCTAACTTGAAATGGGTTATGGTGGTTTTTCCAATTATGTCCCATTCTTATTTAGCAATAGCATTCTCATGCCCTAACTTGAAATTGGTTATGGTGGTTTTCCCAATTATATCTCATTCTTTTTTAGCAGTTTTTTATTTTCGTGCCCTAAACTAAAATGGGTTATGGCGGTTTTGCTAATTATGTCCCATTCTAGAGATATTAGCTCATGAGCTTGCTTCAATGAATTTTTTTCATCTATGTGCTCTACTTCAGGTCATAACATCTTAGTTGTAGTTTCTCCATACAAACATCTACAACAAGCTAAACCAACTCTTTAATTAGCGAGTTGGTTCAAGAGATATGATCAACTAAAATTTGTATTGTGAGAAATGAATTAAACCATGAAATGCTACCTTTCTTCAAAGAAAAAGTTTAGGGTGTAATTATGCCACAACTTTGGTGTGCAAACCCCTAAACTCAAATATGTTTGATGTTGTGCACAATGGACTATGAAAGATTTATACTGAATCACTAATCAATATATTTGGATGTTCTTTGGTGTATTTTTTTGAAAACATAATCTAAAACTTTTGGGTGCTCATTTTTTTAGTAAGACATTTTTGTAGTTTTTAGCTCCATTCTGGGTTTTGTCAACTTACGTTGCTCAAAAACCTTTACAAACATCTACAATTCACTACATGAGTTCAAATGTGCCTATTTTCCTATATATGCCATTTAATGTACATTGGGGCACTCCTATGTAGGAATTCAACTCTAAGAACAAACTTTAGATTGTGTCCAAGAAGGAGGGTTACTATTGTCTTCTGTAACCCGACGTGCGGAGCTCAGCAGGGCGTAGAAACTCTTGCCAATTCCAGCTTCTCCTGAGGCGTTTTTGAAGAAGAGGCATGAAATTCGACTGTGTTCACATGTCCGAATTCATCAACTGATATTGAGGATTCAAGGCCGGAGGTGCCTGCATGTAGTATATCTCCCGGGCACTCGGTTCATAGATAACATTCTGATACGAGTATGGCTCCGTATGTGCAAGGGGAGCAGGCACAGTGGATCTGTACACAACTCTTACATCGCTGGCGACGGGCTCCGATGGTATCGATGTATACGGGCCATTGAGAACCGGAAAAGGAATTTGAATCGGCCTCTCGTATGGCACTGTGTGGGCTGAACCGGTCTCCCTCTGAACGGCCGCGCCTGCCCTAGCGGTGGTCACGGGATTTGTTGAGGGCGCCGCTTCAGGACTGTAGACCTGCACGGGTGTGGTCATCCTCTGCACAGGTTTATAATAGCGTCCTAGTCCAGGCACCGGTTGCCCCATTGGACGAATGGGACTCATGGGCTTCTGCATCATGGGAGATCCTGAGTGCACGAAGTAGACGGGATGATACTGTTGATCCCCGTGGGGTTCTTGCATTTGACAGTGGCTCTGCGAAACGAAATGGGATCCCTGGTCGTGCATATAGTATTCGGACAGAGATGGGTTCTTCTGAATCTGTTGCTGCTGACGCATGTAGGCCTGATCCACAGAATTGGGCCTGTTCATATCTTTATTTGACAAATTCACAGCTCTTACAGGATCTGAATATATTTTCCTACCTGGTTTATTAAGATTGGCGTTATCGTCCACCGGCCAAGCGATCGGGTCCCGCGGTTGCCTCAGTTGGAGCTTTTGAAATTCTTGAATCGGAACCTGCAGCTGCGGTTGCTGAGGTACCCATTCTTTAATCAGAGAACTTGAAACAACGGAAAATTCGGATGTGTACTGTTCCTGATTCTGGATATTAGTGTTTGCCGTCCGATCTGCGGTCTTTAAAACCCCGATCTCCGGAACCGGGCTTGAATCAGTCGCCTTCGAATTCGCATGCAGATTACTTTCCCGTTCGAAATCGCGGCAGAGAATTATACCCATCTCGGCCTGTTTTGCTCCTCTACAATCAGAGACATGAGGGGCCGCTGATGTGTTGATTCGAGCAGGAGCTGAGGCGATGGAATCGACAGATGAATACCCGATGATCGGAGAAGTCGGAGCCGACTGAACCTCCCGCTGCTGTAACTCTCTTCCCATGGAAAGTTCCTGTTTCTCAGAGTTCGTCTGATCAGCCTCATAACCTCTGTGAGCCGATTTGTCATCGCCCTTAACACCAATGCCTTCCAGCCCAGATGAATAGTTGGGCATATTATTGATCCAAGGCCCCTGCGGAGCAGTCTCCGATATTCTGCTAACCGGACCGACATTAAGCGCATCCACGAACAAATTCTCTTGCTTCGTCTCCTCCATCAGCGACCCCAAACTGTTCTGCGACGAACCGTCGAGCTTATTTGCGAACACAAAGAGCCTCAGCCTGGTGAATCTGTAACCTATCTTCTGTAATCTGTCATACTCCGCCATCATGTTCTCCATATCTTCGTCATTTGTAACAGAAACCAGAGCGTCCAGATCCTCATTCGGCAACTGGTATTTGAACGAAACACCGGTTCCCCACAGACTCGAAAGCTTGGCATTCATGCTTGCAAATCTAATGTTGCGATTCACCGCCAGAATCTGGGTGCTCACATATGAAAGCTGGTTATCGTGGGAGCGTTGGTGGATTTTGCTACCGTAGCTGCACATCAGTCGGAACCGGAAGCCCTTGGCCGAATCTCTGGCGTCCCATCTCTGATCTGAATCGGTTTCTCTGGACCGGGGCTGCGAGTTCACAGAGTCCGGATACCCTGAATCTATCTCGTGAGGATTCATGTCCATTCTCTTCATCTCACCCAGTTAAATCTATCTATATATCACAGAGCCGAGCCGATGTAAAAAATTGTATTGTATGAACCATGTTGATGTCACTCATATTAATATTAAGTTAGACATAACCTTTTCTATTCAGGAATTTGATTTTATTGGTAAAGTTTAAGGAGGTATACATATCCTATTCTTCTGGATTTGAACTTGTAACCTTAGGAAATACATATTCTTAACCATTAAACCCTACAATCTAAAACAACCCTAATCCAATGCTAAGATATATCTTGAGAGAAAGAAATATTAAGAATCATTATGAATCTCAAAATATCTATTGCCTTTGGGTTCCTTATATTCGGGATTACTACAATCTAAAACAACCCTAATACAATGCTAAGATTTTTATGTCTCTGGTTATTTCCTAACTTGTTGCTCTATTTTTTTACCTAAAAGATTATGAATATTTTATTCCCTCAATTCTTCAGCAACTTTTAAGTCACGGACTTTCGTGACTTTCTCTAGGGTTCTTGAGATAATTAGTAAATGAATCGTGAGATAATTAGTCACTCTGTCTGGCTCTCGAGATAGTTAACGTCTTTCGTAACTGTAAGTCACGGACTTCACTAATACAACCATTTTCAGCAGCGGAGAAAAGGCTTAACGTCCTAGCTTCCACTGCAAGCACTGGGAAATTCCATCAGCGCGACAAAAATATGCGAACGCGGCATTCCCGGGCCCAATATGATGACAGAGAATTTGGGCTGAGGCTACCTGTAGGCTGTAGCCCATCTTTATCCGTTTATTTCAAAAGAATTGATTCTTGTTTGCCGTGGCGTCCGACAGGAGGAAGAGGGGAGGTGATAATGGCGGCATTTAAAATGGTGGCTGCAGCTATCAGCACGGTAATGGCATCATCCGGGCTTGGTGTGCCGTCTTTTCATCAACCTGTAGAGATGGTGGACAGGCAGCGAGGCGGGCGCTCATCGTCTCTAACCCCACCTGTAGCTTATTTCACACCAGGTACACGCGTGACGATCGACAGCGGGGAAGCTGGTAAACGACCGGAGGGAATGGGATTTTTTTATTTTTGCTTATTTTAAACGTTCGATTTTTTGGAGTTTTTATGGTCTAATCAATTTTTATTGAAATTCCCCAAAAAATTGTTGGAACTTCATATTTGAGCGATCTTCGAATGCTTTGATCAATTTTTACTGAAATTTCGCCAAAAATTGTTGGAACTCCATATTTGAGTGATTGAGTCTATATCATTCGAATGCCCTGATCAAATTTTACTGAAATTCGGCCAAAAATTGTTGAAACTCCATATTTGAGTGATTGAGTCTATATCATTAGAATGCCTTGATCAATTTTTACTGAAATTCGATCAAAAATTGTTGGAACTCTAGTCCTGATCAATTTTTACTGAAATTAAGTAAAAAATGATTGGAACTCCATATTTGGGTGATTAAATCTATATAATTCGAATGCCCTGAAATTTTTTAGAGTACTAAATCTATTTATGAATTCAAAAATACAATTTAAACAAAAAAAAAATGAAGATTTCAACACAATTTAAATAATCTAATATTTAAACAATTTTATTTTTATTTTAATAACATCAATACTGCCAATAAAAAATATAGCAACAATGAAAACCAAAAAATTAAAAAATAACATATGCCTATATCAAAGTGTTACTTAAATATAGTTGTGCAAGTAATATTTGTATTCTCCAATACCCTAATTTTCTTGTGCAGCTTTCATGATTTAAACATAATGTCAAGGTCTTTACAGACAATGATTATGTCTTTCCCTAACTTTGACACTGAAGGTACAGATACAGAAAACCCTCGTGCCATTAAATGCCTTCTTCATATGCAGAGCAACCCACTGCCATCAAATTGATTTACGACTTTGAGATGCGCAGGTCTTTGTTTATTGGGGAATGATCATTACTGGATAGAAAATGGAAGGATGCATGCTCTTGAACATATATCCATAAGTGTGGGGACACTAATTTCTGTCTATGTGGATCCCTGTTGGAGATCATTTGTAAGAAAGAACATCAGTATAAGCAAATACTTTGTCTAGGCTAAGCAAGAGTGATGTGCAGCTTTTTGTTCCTGGCTGTTTTCATTTTTTCATACTGTTTACTATTTAGAGGTTATTGAAGAGTTGCATGGATGTTAATTGTTTAATTTTTTTTCCAAAAATAGTTTCAATTTATTGATAGTTTAAAATATGGTGATATGAATTTGAACTAAATCTTAATTTTTTATTGTTTAAATTGTATTTTTAAATACATAAATAAATTCAACACTTTAAATATATACTTAACCACTCAAATCTACTCACTCATACTTACTCACAACAAAAATTTCAAATTCAAATGCACTTCCAACTTGTTTTCTATTAAAAACTACACAAATATAAACAAAAAGTTATATATCCTATCACAGTGCACCTCTATTCGGGCAAAGAGGGATGAAACCTTTTATTTATACGATTAATTATATATATATATATATATATATATATATATATATATATATATTGATGATGACTCTTGTTTATTAAAATTTAAATTAAATGTGGTGAATATAAATGATTTATTTTAATTTATTTTATTGTTTATATAATTTATTATTTTGGAATTTTTTTTTTTTTAATTTTTATAAATTAATAATTATATTATATTATTTTATTATAAATATTAAAAAAAATAAATTTAATAAAAAATCTAATTATCTTAATTGTGAATACTTTAATTATATAATTCACAAATAAATATTTACAGTGATTATGGGCATATTGTTTTATTATGTGTTTTTACTTTGTTTTTAAAAATTTATTACTCTTGTACAATCCAGTGATGGTACCCCAAGTGGATGTGATGAGGAGTGACCTATGTATGGAGGCACTGAGAGATTTCATTGTGCTTGGTGTAAAGGGGGAGAGCTCTAATGAGCCATGACGCCGAGACATTGGACCACTTCATGGCACGTATGACGAGCACTTGGATTCTTGATGAGTTTGGGGTGATGGATACACAAGGCATTATGGTCTTGGATGGTAACATGGGTTTTAACTGGCACAACAGGATGAATTTGTCTGACATTGGGGGCAAACAAACTACTTCATCTTGAGTAGGGATATCTTGTCTTGGTTTAGTTTTTGGTTAGTGGTGTTTTGCTGCAAGTTTTGTGGTTATTATTTCTAGTTTTTGTTCTGTAGATTGGTTGGGTTCTCTGTTGGCCTTGGCTTTGGTGTTTATGTTGTTTTTTTGGTTTGGGGAAGGGATCTTTTTCTTTCCTATTTCTGGCCCTCTTATTATGTCTAGGGTTTTGGTTGCACTTGCAGGGAAACCTTTCTTGTGGGGTTTTTCCCATATATGTGGTCAAGTTGATGATTTGAGGTTGTATGGGTGCTCTCAGACCTCTTGTTCTTAGGCATTTAGGCTTAGGCCATTAGGTCCAGTTCTATTTTTTTCTATTGTTTTGGCCTCACCCTCAAGTGGAGAGGATAACCCTAGCTATTCTTCCATTTCTCTGTGGGCACCTTCCTCTCTCGTCTATGGTCCCTTCTTGGTTATGGCTAACAATTTCGATGTGGAAGCTGTCGAGTCCAACACAAGGGGTTTGACAAGAAGGAAGACAAATTTATTTCGATCTCCTTCCTATATGACCCCTATCCCCTCCATGATCAAGGCTAAAATATCTTCCAAGCAAGTAGAACAAGTCTTCCAAATGAAGTTTCCTATTGTAGTTAAAGAGAAGGTGGATGCTATATAGGACTCGGTTAACAAAAAGTCTAAACAAGTTGGTAAAGAGTAGATTGAGAAGGACTACCAGGGATGGTTCTCATGTACTATTTGTTCTCAAGAACTAGAGATATTAAAGTGTTTCAAGCCACCGAGTTATACTAGATAACTAAAGTCCTTATACCTTAGGTGGCTCAGAAACAAGGATATTAGTATTAGGAGATCCTTGCCAGGTTAATGTTATTTGAAGCCAAATTCAAGTCTATTTGCAAGGTGGTTTTTAGTGTCCAACTAAAAGTATTGGAGTGGTAGGAAGATGATTAGCACTACTCAACTAAGGTGGAAGAATCCTTGGATTCTCATGATACCTCTTCTAACCCAATTATAATTAAAGAAAAAGCATTGATGGATGGAGGCAAAACAACTGAGGAAACTCAAGCACCTGGTCTTTCAAACACTCTAGGCAATATTTGATAAGTCCAATGTTGTCTCTCTTATAATCATGATTTACTAGTTTTCTATATAGTCATGGTTTTTAGTGTATATTAGTAATTAACTTTAATACTATCTTTATTTTGTTTTGTTTAATTCCATGTAGTCATGGTTTTTAGTGTATATTGGTAATTGGCTTTAATACTATCTTTATTTTGTTTTGTTTAATTCCATATGAAGCTTTGAACCTCTATCGAAAATTTAGACTCATATCTAGTGACTTGGATAGACCCTATTTAGTGTATATTGGTAGTTAGCTTTAATACTATCTTTATTTTGTTTAATTCCATATGAGGCTTTGAACCTTTATCGAAAATTTAGACTCATATCTAGTGACTTGGATAGACCCTACATGATATTATGGATCATTTGTTTTTAGTATGGTTTCCTTTTTGGCACATTACAGAGAGCTTTGATTCTCTTATAATCATGATTTACTAGTTTTCTATGTAGTCATGGTTTTTAGTGTATATTAGTAATTAACTTTAATACTATCTTTATTTTGTTTTGTTTAATTCCATGTAGTCATGGTTTTTAGTGTATATTGGTAATTGGCTTTAATACTATCTTTATTTTGTTTTGTTTAATTCCATATGAAGCTTTGAACCTCTATCGAAAATTTAGACTCATATCTAGTGACTTGGATAGACCCTATTTAGTGTATATTGGTAGTTAGCTTTAATACTATCTTTATTTTGTTTAATTCCATATGAGGCTTTGAACCTTTATCGAAAATTTAGACTCATATCTAGTGACTTGGATAGACCCTACATGATATTATGGATCATTTGTTTTTAGTATGGTTTCCTTTTTGGCACATTACAGAGAGCTTTGATTGTAACATTTTTGTACTATGATAATATAAAAATAACTAGCTTATAAAAAACAATTTATTTTATTTTGTATCCATCAATTTAAATTATATATTAATTTATCATAATTATATTTTTAATATAAAAATAAATTTAAATCTAATTGAAAATAAAAACTTACCAATTGACCATGATATAATTTATAAATAACATATGTAGATATGTAGATATAATATTGTGTTTTGGCTTGAGAGTTGGGATGGTTGTTGTCATACAAACAACTTAAATTCAAATTTTAATGGTAAAGCCCCTTATATGTTAGCTAAGATGTTATAATCTTTAGAAGTTAGTTTCTATTTGTTATTAGAAATACATATCAAATTAATTATAATTAGTTATAGTGATAAAAAATTACTATTTAAATAAAATAAATATTTATTTTATTGGTACATTTATTAATAATGATTATTACTACTTAAGAATATTTTTGGTTTATTAACTCTTTTTTTAAGCTATTTGAATCAAATTTATATTAACAAAAATATAATGTAACTAGCGAGCAATTGGTCTACCACATGGAAAATCGAACTAGCTGTAGTATAATTGTTCTTTAAGACTTATACACTTAATGTTGCCATAACATAACCAGTATTTAATTACAGTTACAAAAAATGAAAAAGTCATTGCTTCAAAGTCTAGAGTTGAGTTACTTGATTGGCTATCCTAGCATGGATTATGGAGAAAAAACTAAAAACTAGAAGAGTAATCATTCAAGATTAAGCAGGAGGAGGCAAAATTGGCTCAGGAACTTGTCGATTGTCTTCACTAGGCTTGTTGAGGTCCAAACACACCGTGCACTCACCACTATCAATATCATTTGATAGAATCAACTACATCGTCTCTCGAGACCATACTCCATCTAAGTAATCGGGCATGATGCTGAATAAGTCACTCACTCAACAGAGTGATACAAGGACCATTCTTCTAATCTGGACATATGTCCTAGAAGAATAGTTGTCCCAATAGATGTTGAGATCCCTGCAATGGGCTACAAGGATCATTCTTATAATCTGGACCTACGTCCTAGAATAATGTCAGTCCTCCCATATGTTGAAAGCCACCCTATGGGCTACAGAGACCATTCCTACAGGAATTTCAGTCTCAGACTATTTTCTAATCGGGTCATATGTACCATAGAGATCAATCTCTACCATATGCCTTAGAAAATATCGGTCTTGAACCATTTTCCTAATCGGGCCACAATCTGTGCCTTAGGAAAATACCAATCCATGATATGTCAGCAATCTGTCAACTTGGACCATTCTCCATAGATAGAATGCTTCTCCACCAACACACAGACTATCCATCTTGCTGGCAATAATCTTCAACACTAGTGGTAGTCTCCATGGAAATAATATAGTAGCATACAGTTTCTACGATGCCATCCAATAGAACACAATTGTGTCTATTCATAGTAGTATACAAATACTATCCAGTGGTACGCAACCACTCCTAGTAGCACACGACTACTAACCAATGACACATAGTCACTACTAGTGGATCACATCCACCACAGTAGCATACAACTATTGTCCAGAGACATACAGTCTCTACAACAATCATATCATATTATATCAACCTGCATAAACAATATCATGATACAACCCAAGTCATCTGAGCCATTCTTCCACCCCCATCTGTGAGATCTAGAAGTGATCAGGTGATCAAATTTTGCTCAAAAACTCAAAGTGTTCAGAATCGCTTCAAATCGGATGAGAGCGTAGGCCTCATCGTTGCAAACCCAACACAACTTTTTTGGGTTCAAACGGACGTCGGGAGCGAGAGATATCACGTTCTATTCAAATTTACAAACAGGCAAAAAAAAGGTTGTTGACTGTACAGTCTGTACAGTCTGTACGGACGCTAACGTGGTAGGCCATACGACACGTGGCAGGATGGAATTCAGACAGTTGGTAGGTGACTTGGCATGTTTGGCAGTGAATGGAGCGACGACATGTGGCCCAGTTAATGACCGCCACGTGTCATCTTTTATTTGGTTAAAACTTATGTCATTGGCCAGAGTCGACCCCGCGACCTCTGGGCAGGGTAAAGACTTGGCAAAGAGCTGCCAACCGGTGCGCCACCATGTGTCACTTATTATATATATGGCATGAATTGTATTAAAGTTTGAATATGTGGGTGGTTTGGGCCGTGACCGGGCCGGGGCTTAGCCCTAGCCCTTGGTCGTGCGCTTTATAACATATGACCCACAACTATGGTGTATGGCACACACACACGGGTTAATGTTTGTTCCAACGGTTATTACAACGACCGCCATTTGGCCTTTGACCATTGGCTTTTGAAACGGGAGCCCATATTTATGCTAGTTCATGGTCGCATGGGTTAATATGACCTGGCCCTTGATGGTTAGGGGCTAGGTGCGCCCGTAACTATCCTACAGTTCGCACCATTTGTGTGGTTGCGTATGGTGCTAGGTTTTTATGCTTAAATAAGTGTGTGGGCTAGGTTGAGCCAACAGAGGTGCAATTTGTAGATGCAGAGACAACAAGCTTGAAGGGGGGACTTCTAGGAAGCCTAACTTCTTCAATTTTTGGCCAAACAAGGTGCCGAAAAAGCCCAGCTAGGGGTTTTTGGACGTTCTGAAGCCATTGGAGCAGTCTATTTGGCAGTTTGAGCATTGTAAAGCACATTTTTTATCACTTTGATCAAATAATACAAATGATCCATTGGAAGCTGGACCAGGAGATGTATCCCAAGAGAGGGGTGAACTCCTTTATCATTTGCTGTGTTATGTGTTTTCTGTTCATTGATTATGCTGTTGTTTATATGCATCTTGAATGATAAATCCTATTAATGATGTGTTGCAAAGTTGATCCATTTGCTTTTAACACATAAATTTTACTTGCAAATATTTTCAAGAATACAAGTCTTCTTCATTTTTAGATCAAGTTGGTATCAGAGCATAGGTTTTTGAAGACTTGATTATTTGCAAGTGTTTTGTTTTCTGATGCTCACAAGGTTGAAACTCATAAGAGGAGAAGGTCAACTTGTGGAGCCAAGTTCTCATCCTTCAAGGATGAAGCATATACCATCACCACAAGTTTCAAGGAGGCATTCACCAAGTATGGCTCATGAAGAGATTCATGAACATGTTCCTGTAGAAGATGAAGATCTCAGAAAGGATGTCATGGAAATGAGAGAGATGATGAAGATCTTGATAGAAAGGAATACAAGGTTGCAAGGTGAAGGCTCCAACCCTTCAAAGCATAAGGGAGACAGTGGTG
>ML787370.1:95001-106812 GCA_009831015.1 Picea engelmannii
TAGACGAAATCATGATTATCTTTATGTTGTGGTTGATCGATTTAGTAAAATGTGTATTTTGATGCCTTGTACTAAGCAGGTTACAACTGAACAAATGACACAAATGTTCTTTCAAAATGTTTGGGTGCATTTTGGATTGCCTAAATCCATTATTTCTGATCGAGATTCTTGATTTGTTGGAAGTTTTTGGTCGAGTTTATGGGCACTCATGGACACCAAACTTAAAAAGAGCACAGCTTTTCATCTGCAAATAGATGGTCAGGCAGAGGTGGTAAATCAAACAATGGTGCATATTCTTCGTGCTTATTGCAGCAAGCATCCTAAACTTTGGGATGAACATTTACACTACATTCAACATGCTTACAATCGAGCTAAGCACTCTTCGACTCAAACGTCGCCATTTGAAGCATTTGGCTATTTGCCCAAATCTCCTTTAGATTTTATCTTTGGGAAGGATATTGATATCGATGGTCAATATGACATTGATAGGGCAGAAAAGTTCATTGAACAAATTCAGTCAATACATCAAATGGTGCAAGAGCAGTTGGAAAAGAGTCAAGCCAAGTACAAGACGAGACATGACAAGCATCGTGCTGATCACAGTTTCCAAGTTGGAGATGAAGTTTGGCTTTACATCAGTAAGGAGAGGCTTAAATGAGAAGGTAAAAAATTGAAACCGATTCGATATGGTCCTTTCAAGATTATCGACAAGATTGGTAACAATGCCTTTCGTTTAGATTTGCCTCCTTATATGCAAATGTATGCAGTTGTTAATGTTGAGAATTTGAAATTGTATGAGCCTCCATTGATAGATGATCATGGAGAGCATGTTCAGATTCCTTCTATAGATGATTTTTCCCCAGAATATCTTACAGAACTGCATGAAGACACCATTCTTGACAGGAGAATGCGAACTTCAAAACGAGGAAATGTGGAGTATCTTCGAGTTGGTCTTAAAGGAACAAATCCAAGAAAATCCAAGTGGATTGAGGTTGGAAGGGTGAGGGAACTATACCCTCATCTTCAAATAGACTGAAAATAGTCTTTTGGAGGTCCAAAAGCTTTCCAATGGGGCGGTGTGATCAGGGGATCAAATTTTGCTCAAAAATTCAAAGTGTTCGGAATCACTTCAAATCGGACGAGAGTGTATGCCTCATCGTTGCAAACCTAATGCAACTCATTTGGGTTCAAACGAACATCGGGAGAAAGATATATCATGTTCTGTTCAAATTTACAAACAGGCAAAAAAAAAGGTTGTTGACTGCACAATCTGTACAGTTCGTACGGACGCTGACGTGGCAGGCCGTACGGCACGTGGTAGGCCGTACGACATGTGGCAGGATGGAATTTGGATAGTTGGCAGGTGACTTGGCATGTTTGGCAGCGAATGGAGTGACGACACGTGTCCCAGTTAATGGTTTCCACATGTCATCTTTTATTTGGTTAAAACTTATGTCATTGGCCGGAGTCGACTCGGCGACCTCTGGGCAGGGTAAAGACTTGGCAAAGAGCCACCAACCGGTGTGACACCATGTGTCACTTATTATATATATGGCATGAATTGTATTAAAGTTTGAATATGCGGGTGGTTTGGGCCGCGATCGGGCCGGGGCTTAGCCCCAGCCCTTGGTCGCACGCTTTATAACATATGACCCATAGCTATGGTGTATGGCACGCGTGCGGGGGTTAATGTTTGTTCCAAGGGTTATTACAACGACCGCCATTTGGCCTTTGACCATTGGCTTTTGAAACATGAGCCCATATTTATGCTAGCACGTGGTCGCATGGGTTAATATGACCTGGCCCTTGACGGTTAGGGGCTAGGTTCGCCTATAACTGTCCTACAGTTTGCACCATTTGTGCAGTTGCTTCTGGTGCTAGGTTTTTATGCTTAAATAAGCGTGTGGGCTAGGTTGAGCCAACGGAGGTTCAATTTGTAGATGCAGAGACAACAAGCTTGAAGGGGGGACTTCCAGGAAGCCTAACTTCTTCAATTTTTGGCCAAACGAGGTGCCGAAAAAGCCCAGCTAGGGGTTTTTGGACATTCTGAAGCCATTGGAGAAGTCTATTTGGAAGTTTGAGCATTGTAAAGAACATTTTTGAGCACTTTGAGCAAATAATACAAATGATCCATTGGAAGCTGGACCAAGAGATGTAGCCCAAGAGAGGGGTGAACTCCTTTATCATTTGTTGTGTTATGTGTTTTCTGTTCATTGATTATGATGATGTTTATATGCATCTTGAATGAGTAAATCCTATTAATGATGTGTTGCAAAGTTGATCCATTTTCTTTTAACACATAAATTTTACTTGCAAATATTTTCAAGAATACAAGTCTTCTTCATTTTTAGATCAAGAAGAGCATCTTCCCTCGGAAAGTTAAACATCAGCCATGGGCTATCTAGACTATTCTTCCCAAGCATAGAAGAATAATTGTCCCTGATTTCTAAACCTGAAACATTCAACCTAACTGGGCCATTATTTTGGCACTAATCATAGTGCAACCTGGAGAGAATGAGTCTGCCCTAGGGAATGAATGTCCCTGATTTTTGAACATGGAACATTCGACCTAAATAGGCCATTCTTCTAGCACTAATCACAATGCAACCTGGAGAGAATGAGTATGCCCTAGGGAATGAATGTCCAGACCATTTCCTACGAAAATGACTATCCTGCACCAAGCTCATGCATCAAAACATTATTCAAAACTGCTCACAATTGTGAACTTCGAAATAATGACTTCCCAAAGAGGTGGACCATTCTTCTTGACCACTTATTAGAGTGACTGCCAAGGAGAATGACTTTCCTAGACCATTCCCCCACACTAGCCACAAGGGGAATTGTTGTCTATGGTACATCAACAATCTGTTGGACCATTTTCGTTATGGAAATCACTGTCTATTCTGGACCATTTTCTGAACTGGAAAATGACTATCCGTCAGAAATATTGGACCACTTTCCAGACTGGAAAGTGAATTTCCAACCTGGACCATTTTCCAAACTGGAAAATGATTGTCCATCAAGAATCTTAGACCACATTCCAGACTGGAAAGTGAATTCCCAATTTGGACCATTTTCCAAACTAGAAAATGATTGTCCATATATCAATAACATATCAGTGCTCCCTCCCAACCTGGGGAGTAATCACTTCCCTTTCCAATAAGGAACTCATCTCCACGAGTCTCATCTTGTCCCTTAAGTACACAAAATGTTCATCTTGGATAGAGGCTTTACCAAAATATTTGTTATTTTCTCATTTGTGGAGATATACTGGAGAAATACTTCTCCCCTCTGGACTTTATCACGGAGAAAATAGTACTTTATCCTAATGTTCTTCGACCTGTCATGGAACATCAGGTTCTCTGAGAGATTCACATAGCTTTGGTTATCATACTGTATCACGATCGAATCCATCACCTGATCAAACAGTCCAAAAACCAACTTACAGAGCCACATTGCTTCCATACAAGCATCGCAAGCTGCAATATGATCTACTTCTACAGTGCTAAGTGAAACAAAATTATGTTTCCTGCTAGCCCATGATATCGTGGAAAAGCTCAAACTGAAACATATCCAAGAAGTATTTCTTTTGTTATTTTCACTCCCTCTCTAATCTGAATCAATAAATCCATACAGTTGTGTATCATAACTCAAACATTTCATGAACACATTTCAAGGAATGCTTTGTAATTATTCAATTCTCATGGCTAGGTTCCACCTAGAACTATTTTCACAGCAATGCAAATATCTGGCTCAGTATTCTCCAAATACATCAATGAGCCATTCAATTATCGATATAGGGACAGGTCTACTAGATCAAAGTCTCTCAACTTCCTTAGATATGTCATCATGGGAGTTTGCCATGGATTTTCAATCCATCATCCTGTACTTATGAAGAATCGTTTCCATACACTTCCTCTATCATAGGAAGTTTTGACCACGCTTCTGTTGTACATGAGAGGCTTTGCACCAAGTTGCCTGAATCCATACAAGGTCTTCTTCTATCTGCATACATGGGTTTCTTTCTGGTATACCTCAAAACCTTAAGGTTTCTCTACATATGCCTCTTCTTCAATTACTCTGATGAGAAGAATAGTCTGTTCATCCATCTGATGTAAACTCCAACCCATGGATACTAAAAGATATATAATGGCTCGGGTAGAGGTATATCTGGTTATTGAAACAAGTTGTCATCATAGTCCTCTCCCTCCTTCTAGGAGAACCCACTAGCCCCGACTCTTCTCCTTGTATCTATCAAAGATTCCATTTATAAGTATTCACAGATTCTTCAATCGATCATATCATTGGGGATTACCTCCTTCCTAATCCCGACTTCATTCCTGAATGAGAAATATCTATAACTTCCTTGTTTTTATAATGAGACTGCATGTTTCTGGAATTCTTCAATCAATTACCTCTATCTGAGAGAGTCCATGCTTCCATATGTTACATCTCTCTTTGCTTTTTGCAAATTACAAGCCTGTTATGGTTTCGTTTTGATTTACTAACTTCCTCCGAGTCTGACTCCCTCCAAGTCTATTTAGGTTTGTTTCTATCTGTTCTGATTCTTGCCCATATGGAATTTTTTGCAAGCATTGTGTCATCCTTATAAACTTCTTCTATGACATCTTCCGCCAAGATTTTTCATCAAATGTTTGTTAGCATGTTTCACAAGGGTACCTTCTTGGAACAAGACAAGAAACAAAAGAAATATCCAAGACAATATGTTTATGATAGTAAATCGAAACAAGAATAAGGAAAAGGATAGAGGAAACTAATACAAGCCTGGAAATATATTTTCATGATATCCTTCATGAGATAACCTTCATGAGACAACAAGAACAACAATGTTTTTGATACAACATTTTCTGCATGAAGGATAGTTTCTTGGTAGAATTACTAAGATGATCTAGTTTGAGAACAAGAACAAGAAATATCTCCTAAAGGAGGTGTTAGTTCATATTTTCAAATAACTACACTGAGTAGTATAAGCTACTAAGTACTTATCAATACTCACTTAAGTGATAATAATAAATACGTCAAACTTGATATGAAAAATTGGAGTCTTTCTATTGTTTCACTTGGATTGGTTTTCTTCTGAGACAAGTATCCTTTCTGACTTGGAGAGTGTGTTGATCTTCTGGATATATTGAATCCAAGATCACTTCTTTGGACAAGATCCCTTGTACATTCCCTGAAAACACACTCATGATAATGATACAAATTAAAAGAACATGTATAGGTACATACCTTGTTTACCCAACTATGACGGTAAACCTTAGAATGACTTTGTTGGACCAAAGGTTTAGCTTCTAGAGGATTGGTAAACCTCATAATGTTCCTTCCATTAGATCTCTCTTGGGCACAACATACACTTTCTTCATGCTAGGTCTTATGTCTTCATGACTGCCACGTTCTGAGGTTCCTTCTCTTTTCCTACTTCAAACTGTGGTTCCATGATCTTTCCTTTCACGATATCCAACACTTTATTCTTGGTAAGGATGAGGTCAATCCTTGTCTTCTATGCTTTGAAGTTATAAACCCTTCTAACTTGTTTTATGACTTCATAGAGTAAGTCATGACTGCTTTGACTTGGTCAACCTTTGACTTTGACCAACAACTGAAACTTGACGTCTTGGCTTGCTGAGAGTATCAGGAGGTGCACTAGCTAGGGTGCACTAGATTATCCAAGAATTTGGTTAAGCACTTCACTTAAGGTGCCTCAACAAGAGGGTTAGGGTTTTGTTGTTGCAACAAAAATCTGACTGCAACTGCAAGTGTAACTGAGCAAATCCTCTCAATCTGCCTTCCAGTGTTAGACTGTTTGAAGATAGTGTGGGCCCATAACTTGTTAGAATAATAGGTGTGCTTGTTTAACCATAGACAATATATCAATATTTTCACCCAACCATAGGAAAAAATGCCACCCCCGAGGACCTTAACGTTGACAAAGAGAATAATTCCGGAAGAAAACAAGAACCAATAGCCAACCAAGGTAGTGTACCTCTCTCCAAAGATATCATACCAAGTAGAAAATCCAAAATATAACCAAAGAATAAAGTCCAAACCATAACCCAAGACTAAGTCACTACTACAATAGTTATAGTTCTCCTCTAGTCATGTGCACCACTTGTCCTTATGCAATTGTGAGAGTGAGTGTAACAAATGAGCTCTAGCACCCTCTTATTTATAGTCCTCCAAGTGACCTAACTGGGATGAATTCTACTTCTATAGGATAATAACTCAATATTAATTATTCTCTTGAGTCGACTTATCTTCTAGGGTTATTATCCAACGTTTTAGGGTTTCTCTTTCTTCTCGGAATATTCTAGTCTCCTCAAAGTTTACACGTAGAGGTTAATACCTCCCACAACTACCATAATATCAACAATTCCATGTCTTCCTATTGATAACGAGGAATCGAGAGTCGTTTCCCATGATGACGACCTCATCTTCCCGAACCACCTCTGGCCATAGGGGTTGGAAAGAATAATAAACTGAAGCGACCAAGGTGGATGCATGTCCAGAGTGACCAGGGTGGCTAGAAGAGGTTAAAAAAGATCATAAAAAGATCTGAAAAGTGAATTTGATGAATTAAATAATAGTGATTGCATCTATATGCCTCATTTTATAGCAATGAATGTTGACTTGTGCCCCATTCCTTGCCTCAAACATGATCCCAATTCTCATTGTGTGCGACAACCAAACACAATGTATCACATACTGAGCTTTTTCCCTCAATTAATTGTTGATGTAGGTGTGTTCATCTGGATGGGAGGTCTATTGAATGGCCATTAAACCTTCCTTGGTCTCAGGTCCGTGTTTCCCTCGCACGACCATAACTGAGCCTACTACACAATTGAAGGTGGGGTTAATGCACCTGCATTAGACAATCATCAGAATATAATCTTGCATGTGGGATGAGACCTCACTATTTGCAATGGTTACCTTCAGATGGAGGGATCCCAAGCCTCGAGTTGATGAGGTGGCTTTGGTCATCACGTGGAGTGACACTCTAACACCCCATTGAGGGGTTTTGGTTTATTAAATCTTAAGAAAAATAGAAGAAATTAATTATTTTTCTTTAACATTTTTTTTATATGATCGAAAATATTAGAGAGAAGATTTCTTAAATCTTCATAATTTTGATGAGTTAATAGGATATGAATATCACTAATGTTACAAATATTTTGAAATTAAGATTCAATGTGGGCATATGTCAAATATTATCAAAGAAAGTGTTTTACATCCTCCACCTTCTTACTATCACAAAATTGTCAAATTATTTGTCCAATGCCCAATTTCACTATGGATATCATGGAAGTTCATTCTAATTTTAGCAATTTTGATTTTATAAAAATTTAATTCTAAATTATTTTTGTTTAAAAAAACAGTTTACTTTTGTAAATTACTTTTTAAATATTTTTTTATTATTTTTTAACATTAAAAATATATCTATTACTAAGAAAACAAGTTTGGTGGAGGTTTGTATTGTTACGACATTTGGAAAAAATTTCAAAAAAACCTCTATTAACGATTGTAGAGGTCATTGTGTAGGTTACTTATAAATGAATTTCCTTAATGGGCGAAGATTTTTAGGGAGGCTTATTTCCATCAGTGTGCTTACTTATATCACACACTGATGCTCATGATGGTTTAGATAGCACCATGAATCTTGGGTTCATGCAAGACATGTAATTACAATGTTCTCAAACTAATAAAGAACATCACATATGTTGTCCAACAACACACTAACAATATATGGTAATCCCTTAATAGGGATGAACATGTTCAATTGCAATGGTGTGTATTAATTCTAGGTGCACCTACACATAATTATGTTATGTGCAATGGTGTACATAGTGATACTATGTACATCAACACACATAGCAATGGGAAGTGCACCAATGCTTGTTTGGTACCACCACATTGGGGCATATTATGTGGTAAATCACCATTCATTTTTGGAAACATAAGTAGTAGTGCACATATAAAATTCTATAGCATTGATATTCTATATGATCATTGATGTGCTATATGATCATTTTGTACTACAAATGCAACATTTGTTCTGTTATTTTAAATACATCGAACGTGTTCTTTTAAGGGATAACATTATTCAAATATTTTGTCATCTGTTGGCACCTTATGGAAACTTCTCATTTATATGCCGCCCCATCTCCATGTTTTTCATCATCCATACCAATCTATGTGTTTCCACCAATCTTGGAATGGAGCCAACTTGTTCTATTCCAAGTGGTATGTTGCGTTAGATGTCACATCACTCCTCAAATATGGAAGGTGTTACAAAATAAACCTCCACATGTTTGTATGGTGGATATTGCAACATGAAACTGAAATGATCCTTCATTATGGACCTTCTCAATGCAACTTTTGTTATTTCAAAATTTTCACTCAATTTTCACATCATGGGATACTATTGGTTATGATTATTTAATGAATGAATCAATGATGATAAAAAATCGACTATGATGGCTCTGAGAAATCTTCAACCTTGGCATTGCATGTGTTATTTTCCCTAGTACCAAATAAGAGTACAAACCATATATTCCAGAAAATAGACAAATGTCCATTTATTCCATTTAATGTTAAGCCCTAAATAATGGCTCATTACCCCTTAATTGGGGCATATTACATTAGTAATGTTATTTTATTTATGTCAAATTTTGTCCATTATTTGTAATTATACCTTCTAGTCTCCTATATATACCAAGGAGACATTTTCATTTGGAATTATCTTGTAATTGTACATTTATGTGGGCATAAGGAGGTTTCCCCCTCGAAGAGGATTATTATCTGAATTTATCTCCTTTTCAAGGATTTGAGTACTTATTTTGAGGTTTTTCTATGCTATATTGATATTTGGTTCTTAACATATGGTATCAAAGCTCAAGGTCTTGGGGTTTCGCTGCTACATCTGAGACACCTTGGAATTTTTTCTATAATTTTTTTTCTACAATGTTTCAGAAGGAATGGATTGGAATATATTTAGTAGATGGATCAAGGTATGTTGGGTTAAAATTTCAGCTCTTGAGCCCTTATAATTTCGGAGATACAACCTATTCAAGATAGGGTTCTGGAATCATCCTCAACTGAGTCATTGTGGAATTTTCTCTATAACACTTTTTCTATAACGTTTCAGACCCTGAAATCCAAAGGATATTCACAAAAATTAGTAAGGTAGCGGTGGTAAAAGTTTCATCTTCTGGGTCATCTTACATTTGTAGATACACCCTATGGAAGATAGGGTATCTAACTAGTCCTATTGACTAGTCTCAAGAAGGTGTTCCAGGTAAAACAATCATAACTTCTTCCTAGAGTATCCAAATTGAGTGAGACTAGTTGCATTGGATAATGGAAAGTATGTAGTATTTCTGGTACAAGTTTCAGAATTTTATATCAATTATTTTGTGCGAGGCACGCTATACAAGTGAGATATTCTGGAAAGGCAAAAAATCAGCAAGTTGTGGGGAAGTTACCATACATTCTACTTGGCACATCCAATTTTGATCAAACCCGTGGCATTGCAGAGAAGAAATATCAGAGAACTACAAAAAATAAAGTTTCATACCCAGAAGGGACGAAACTTTGGAGATACATAATAAGAAAGATTGTCTAGCAGAACCACCTCAATCAAGGTTCAAAAGTGATACTTGGACAACATGCCACCCAAAAAGGGAACTTCTACACCAAATAAGCCTCCAAACAATCCTACATGGAATCTTGATGAAGGTGAAGAATTGCGTAGGGACATAAATGATTTACAAAAGAAGACAATAACAAAAGATGAACTACAAGAGATGATGGAGGGTTTAAAAGGGGATATCATGGAAGGATTGAAAAATTTCCTAATAGAGAGGACACCTGAAAGTGAAAATGTATCCCATGAAATTCATGATGAGGACACAAGGAAGGTGAATCAAGAATGGAGAAACTCCAACTTTGGGTTGAAGACAAACCACGTTCCTAAGATTGATATGAGGAAGTTTGATGGCAAGGACCCAATCACATGGATACTTCATATGGAGCAATTCTTTGATCTACATAATGTTCCACATACAAAAAAGATATGAATTTCTTCTTTATATTTAGAACCCAATCAATTTGTATGGTATCGATGGATTTGTTCTCGCAAATCACTCATCACTTGGACAATTTTCACGGAAGTAATGATAACACACTATGAGGATACAAGGAGAAATACCTTCTTTATCCAATTGATAAATCTCAAGCAAAAGGGTTCAGTTACAGAGCACATTGAGAACTTCCAAAGATTGAATATAAAGGTAGCATATATTCCAGATGAGCACTTGATTGATGTATTCATAGGAACTTTAAAGGATAACATTCAACATGAGGTTCTCCTTTGGGAACCCAAATCATTAGAGAATGCATTTAGGCTGGTAAGAAATGTTGAAAGTAAAAATATTGCTATGGCTACTAGAAGGACCAATCCTAACAGCTATAGAGAGAATAATGCTCCTTCTTCTAAGACACCTCAACCTACAAGGTCGACACCTCAACAATTGGAGGAAAGAAATGAAAAAGGTTTATGCTTTAATTGTGATAGAAAGTACAGTAAGGGGCATAAGTTGGGTGAGAAGAAATTATTCTACATAGATTGCGAAGAAAAAGAACAAGAACAAGAACCATCTCAAGATGAAAACGTAGAAGCAATTTCGTCTGAAGAGTTGACTCCCACGATATCGTGTAATGCATTGGCTGGAATCAACACTCCTCAAACCCTCAAGATCGAAGGATATATCAAAAAGAAAAAGGTAATAGTCCTAATTGATTCTGGAAGTACTCATAATTTCATTCACTATAAATTAGCCAAAGCTCTCAATTGCTTTGTATATCTAGTGCCAGAGTTTCAAGTAATGATTGCAGATGCAGGAACTTTCCATTTCTCAATAAAATGCAATAATATCAATCTTACTATGGGGGAATATGTAATGAATAGTCCAATGATTGCTATAGCCATGGGTGGTGCTGATGTTGTACTAGGAATCTAATGGTTGCAATCATTAGGAACAATGGCTTTTAATTTTCAAGAACTTTTCATGAAATTTTCATTGGAAGGAAAATAAATTGAGTTAAGAGGTATCACATGGAAACCTGGTAAGGTGATAAGCTCTAATGGAATAAAAAAATTATTGAAAAAGGGGCATGCAGGTGTTATTTCACAAGTATGTTCATTGGATGTTCAAACATCTAAGCCATATATTCCTCTAGATCTCCAAGGTATCATTGATAAGCATTCAAAAGTATTTGAAGATATTCCCAAAGGTCTTCCACCCACTCGAAATCATGATCATGATATTCACCTAATTCCTGGGAGTGTTCCTTCTAACATCAAGACATACAGATACCCTTATGCCCAGAAGAGTGAAATTGAGAGCATGGTTGAAGAAATGTTAGAGGCTGACATTATTAGACCTAGCCAAATTTCTTACTCTGCACCAGTGGTAATGGTATTAAAGAAAGATGGATTATGGCGTATGTGTCCGAATTATAGAGAGCTCAACAAGATCACTATTAAAGATAAGTTTCCAATTCCTGTCATTGATGAATTGTTAGATGAACTACATGGAGAAATATATTTCACAAAGTTGGATCTCCACTCAGGTTATCACCAAATTAGAATGAAGGAAGAAGATATCCCAAAAACAACACTCCGAACTCATGAAGGCCATTATGAATTTTTGGTCATGCCTTTTGGCATTACAAATGCACCTTCCACATTCCAAGGGTTGATGAATTCCATTTTCAAGCCCTTCCTTCGAAAAT
>ML787370.1:108118-140795 GCA_009831015.1 Picea engelmannii
GTAAGTGACAGAGATCCCATCTTCACTGGACATTTTTGGACAGAATTATTTTCTTGTTTGGGTACTCAATTGGCTCATAGCTCATCCTATCATCCTCAATCTAATGGACAAACCAAGATAGTGAACAAATGTCTGGAAGGCTAACTTTGATGCTTTGTCTTTGATAAACAACACAATGGTTCAAATGGTTACCCTTGGTAGAATGGTGGTATAACACTTCCTTTGATACTGCAACAAAAATGACACCATTTATGGCACTCTATGGATACCACCCTACTTCCATCACTTCTTCTCTAAAATAAAAATATAAGGTTCAAGCAGTGGAAGATCACATCGAGCATCAACAACAAGTTCTCCAAATATTAAAGGACAACCTAACCATGGCACAAAATTGCATGAAACAACAAGCAGATCAACATCGTAGTGAAATAAGTTTTGAAGTAGGAGATTGTGTGTTTTTAAGACTACAACCATACATACAGATGTCCCTCAAGCAAACCAAGAAGGATAATAAATTATCACCAAATTACTATGGCCCTTATAAGGTGTTGCAAAAGATTGGTACTATGGCATACAAATTGGATTTGTCTGCATCTTCACGAGTACACCCAGTTTTCCATGTTTCATGCTTAAAGAAGGTTATAGGTGACAAGATCCCAATGCAAACTATATTTCCATAACTTGATGAGGAAGGAAAAATCATATTGGAGCCTGAATCCATCACTGACACAAGAATTCGCTAGCTGAGGAATAGATCCATTTCAGAGTATCTCATTAAATGGAGGAAACTACCAGCTGAAGATTCCACTTGGGAAGATGAGTCTTTTATACAAAAGAATCCAAAGTTACTCAAACATTGCAGAAAACACTTGTCTCAAGAGGAGGGGCATGTTAAGCCCTAAATAATGGCTCATTACCCCTTAATTGGGGCATATTACATTAGTAATGTTATTTTATTTATGTCGGATTTAGTCCATTAGTTGTAATTATACCTCCTAGTCTCCTATATATACCAAGGAGACATTTTCATTTGGAATCATCTTGTAATTGTACATTTATGTGGGCATAAGGAGGTTTCCCCCTTGAAGAATCTTATTATCTGAATTTCTCTTTTTTTCAAGGCATTGAGTACTTATTATGAGGTTTTTCTATGCTATATTGATATTTGGTTCTTAACATTTAATCATAAAACCCTTAATTCATGGGAACACCATACGATAATCCTTTTATGGAAGGATAAACACATGTTCTCATTCCTCTTCAAGGGGACAACCTCCCAATGAGCCAATGCTCCAATACAATCATAATACTTCAACCTCTACATAAGGAGGAATCCATCCTTATTTTAAGTTACTTATCAAACCCTAACCCTAACCCTAACCCTAACATGATCTAGGTGGATCTCGGTGGCCATCCACCTTTTCCACTAAATCAACATTTCGAGCCTATGGTTTTGATAAACCACGATATTCACCCTTTTGACGGGGAATGGAATGTAATTCCATATTCATTTTTTAATTATAGAAATCATGTAATTATTTCCTAGTGGTTTCATCTACATGCCTACAACATAACGTTAATGCACCAGATCCCATTAGAACTCTAGTCCTAGTGTTTTACATGCCTATGGCATTTTATAAACTTAGATGATTTTATCCCACATGCATCATGGGAATTGTTCTCCTCTCATTCTATCATATGTAATTGAGGTGAAGGAGGCACTTTAATCATAAAATGGAGTGAGATGTAAAGCTTGTTGTGAATGAAGCATAACCAACATCTCTTTCTTTTCAGAGATAAGCTACTCCATTCTGCCAGTTATCCAACATCTCTTTCTTTTCAGAGATAAGATACTCCATTCTACCAGTTTGTGTTCTACTATTAAGAACCAAATATCAAAATAGCATAAAAAACCTCAGAAAAAGTATAACGTCTTGAAAAAGAGAGTTTCAGATAATAAGCCACTTCGAGGGGGAAACTTCCTTATACACCACATAAATTTACAAATACAAGATGATTCCAAATGAAAAAGTATCATTGGTACATATAGGAGACTATAAGGTACAATTACAATTAATGGACCCAAGCTGACATAAATAAAATAACAATATAAATATAATATTCCCCAATTAAGGGGTAATGTGCCACTATTTAGGGATGAACAAGCCCCTCTCCTTCAGACAAGTGTTTTCCACAATGCTTGAGTAATTCTAGATGCTTCTGTATGAACAATTCATCTTCCCAAGTGGAATCTTCAGCAGGCAGTTTCTTCCACTTAATGAGATACTCTAAAATGGATCTATTCCTCAGCTGGAGAATTCTTGTGTTAGTGATAGCTTCAGGCTCCAATATGATTTTTCCTTCCTTGTCAAGTTCTGGAATTATAGTTTGAAATTAGATCTTTTCATCTATAACCTTCTTTAAGCATGAAACATGGAAAATTGGGTGTACTTGTGAAGATGCAGGAAACTCCAATTTGTATGCCATAGTACCAATCTTTTGAAACACCTTATAAGGGCCATAGTAATTTGGTGATAATCTATTGTCCTTCTTATATTGCTTTAGAGACATCTGTTTGTATGGTTGTAATCTTAAAAATACCCAATCCCTTACTTCAAAACTTCTTTCACTACAATGTTGATATGTTTTTTGTTTCATGCGATTATGTGCCATGGTCAGGTTGTCCTTTAAGAGTTGGAGAACTTGTTGTTGATGCTCAATGTGATCTTCCACTGCTTGAACCTTAGATTTTTCTTTTATAGAAGAAGTGATGGAAGGTGGGTGATATCCATAGAGTGCCATAAATGGTGGCATTTTTGTTGCAGTATGAAAGGAAGTGTTATACCACCATTATTCCAAGGGTAACCACTTGAACCATTGTGTTTTTTTATCAGAGACAAAGTAATGAAGGTATCTTTCCAGACATTTGTTCACTATCTCGGTTTCTCCATTAGATTGAGGATGATAAGATGAGCTATAATCCAATTGAGTACTCAAACAAGAAAATAATTATGTCCAAAAATGTCTAGTGAAGATGGGATCTCTGTCACTTACAATAATCTTTGGGATTCCATGTAGCTTTTGAACTGTCTCCATGAATGTGATGGAAACTGTACTGGATTTGAAAGGATGAGAGAGTGCATAAAAGTGTGCGTACTTGGTCAGTCTATCAACAATCACCATGATGACACTCTTTCCTTCAAACTTCGGTAACCCTGTGATGAAATCCATGGAAACCTCCTCCTAGTGCTGACTTGGGATGGCTAATGGTTGTAAAAGACCTAGGGTCTTAATTGTTTCCACCTTATTTTGTTGGAAAACCAAACATTCTTCCAAAAGCCTTTGAACATCAGTTTTAAGGCCATCCCCAAAAAAATCCTTCTTGACCCTATGGTAGGTTTTCAAAAATCCTGAGTGCCCTCTTACCGGAGAGGTGTGCAATTCAAAGGGTACCTTTTGTTTGAGATGGGAGTTCTTACCTAAATATAAGAGATATTTGTACCATAGTGAATCATTTTTCCATGTAAATGTATCTAATGCACTGGAATCCTACTGCAACCTTTGAATGAGAGTCCAAACATTTTCTTCATTCTTCTATTCATCCATTGCTTCTATTATCCAATCAGGTTGGATGATTGAGATAGCACAAATAAATGCTTCAACATCTTCATCCTTTCTTGAGAGTGCATCTTCCACAACATTTTGCTTCCCTTTTTTGTAGATGATTTCAAAATGATAACCCAACATCTTGGCCACGCATTTTTGTTGTTCTTTTGAAGATAGTCTTTGCTCCAAGAAGTATTTAAGACTATCATGATATGTTTTGACCTTGAGGTGCCTACCTATTAGGTAAGGGCGCCATTGCTTCAATGCATGTAGTATTTCCATCATTTCCTTCTCATAAATTTGTTGGTGTAAGTCATTTCCCTTGAGTGTCCGACTTTCAAAAGAATGGGGCCTTCCTTCTTGCATTAGAACAATAACCAATGACATTTTCCGAGGCATCACATTCCACAATAAAGGTTTTTGCGAAGTCTGGTGTGGTCAAGAGAGGATCTTTTCACATCACCTCTTTAAGTTGTTCAAAATCTTGAGTTTCCTCTGGAGTCCATGAAAATTCATCCTTCTTAGTTAATGTCGTTAAAGGTGTTTCTATTCTTCCATAGTTCAGAACAAACTTACAGTAGTAACCTGTCAAACCCAAAAATCCTCTAAGATTCTTCAATGTTTTGGGAATCAACCAGTCCATCATGGCCTTAATCTTGTCAGGGTCTATCTTCAGAGATTCATGAGATACAATATGACCCAAATACTCTACCTCCTTCACCCCAAAGAAACATTTTGATGATTTTTCATATAGTTGTTGCTCATTTAGTAGTTGTATCATCTTGTCAACATGTCAAACATGATCCTCCCAAGACTTGTTATAGATTAGTATATCATCAAAAAATAATAATACAAATTTTTGAAGGAACGGTTTGAAAATGGAATTCATCAACCCTTGGAATGTGGAAGGTTCATTCATAAAGCCAAAAGGCATGGCCAAAAATTCATAATGGCCTTCATGAGTTTAGAATGCTATTTTGGGGATATTTGCTTCCTTCATTCTAATATGATCTAGATTCCCCTTTTTCAATAATTTTTTCATGCCATTAGAGCTTATCACCTTATTGGGTTTCCCTATGATACCCCTTAACTCATTTTCCTTTCCTTCCAATGAAAATTTTATGAAAAGTTCCTGAAAATTAAAAGCCATTGTTCCCAATGACTTTAACCATTGGAATCCTAGTACGACATCAACACCACCCATGGGTATAGAAATCATTGAACTATTCATTACATATTCCCATGAATTAGGTGAATCAATACCACCCATGGGTATAACAATCATTAGTATAAGAATTTCCTAATTCCCGGGAGGAACACTCCCAAGAATTAGGTGAGTAGCATGATCATGATTTCGAGTGGGTGGAAGACCTCTGGGAATATCTTCAAATATTTTGGAATTCTTATCAATGATCCCTTAGACATGGATTAGATGTTTGAACATCTAGTGATCATAGTTGTACAATTACACCCTGATGCCCCTTTTTCAATAATTTTGTTATGCCATTAGAGCTTATCACCTTACTGGGTTTCCCTGTGATACCCCTTAACTCAATTTTCTTTCCTTTCAATGAAAATTTCATGAAAAGTTATTGAAAATTAAAATCCATTGTTCCCAATGATTGTAACCATTGGAATCCTAGTACGACATCAACACCACCCATGGGTATAACAATAATTGGACTATTCATTACATATTCCCCTATAGTAATATTAATCTTACGGAATTTTCCCGAGGAATTGATATTTCCTCCATTTGAAATCATTACTTGAAACTCTGGCGCTAGATATATAAAGAAATTGAGAGCTTTGGATAATTTATAGTGAATGAAATTATGAGTACTACCAGAATCAATTAGGACTATTACCTTTTTCTTTTTGATATATCCTTCGATCTTAAGGGTTTGAGGAGTGCCAATTCTAGACAATGCATCGCATGATATTGTGGGAGTCAACTCTTCAGAAGAAATATATTCTACATTTTCATCTTGATATGGTTCTTGTTCTTGTTCTTCTTCCTCTTCATAATATATGTAGAATAATTTCTTCTCACCACACTTATGTCCCTTACTGTACTTTCTGTCACAATTGAAGCATAAACCTTTTGATTTTCTTTCCTCCAATTGTTGAGGTGTTAGCCTTGTAGGTTGAGGTGTTTTTGAAGAAGGAACATTATTCTCTCGATAGATGTTAGGAGTGGTCCTTATAGTAGCCATAGCCATATTTTTACTTTCAACATTTCTCTCCACCCTGAACGCATTCTCCAATGATTTGGGTTCCCAAAGGAAAACCTCATGTAGAATGTTATCCTTTAAAGTTCCTATGCATACATCAATTAGGTGCTCATCTGGAATATTCATTACCTTTATATTAAATATTTGGAAGTTCTCAATTTGCTCCTCAACTAAACCCTTTTTCTTGAGATTTATCAATTGGCTAAAGAAGATATTTCTTCTTGTATCCTCATAGTGTGCTATCATTTCTTCCGTGAAAATTGTCCAAGTGACAAGTGATTTGTGAGAACAAATACAACGATACCACACAAATTGATTGGGTTCTAAATATAAAGAAGCAATTCGTACCTTTTGTTTGTGTGGCACATCATGTAGATCAAAGAACTGCTCCATTTGAAGTATCCATGTGATTGGATCCTTGCCATCAAAATTCCTCATATCGATCTTAGGAAAGTGGTTGGTCTTCAACCCAAAGTTGGAGTTTCTCCAGTCTTGATTCATCTTCCTTGTGTCCTCATCATGAATTTCATGGGATACATTTTCACTTTTAGGTGGCCTCTCTATTAGGAAAATTTTCAATCCTTCCATGATCTCCCTTTTTAAACCATCCATCTTAGTATCCATTATTGCCTCCATCTTTGCTTCAGTTGAATCCATCATCCCTTGTATTTCATCTTTTGTTATTGTCTTCTTTTGTAAATCATTTATGTCCCTGCGCATTTCTTCACCTTCATCAAGTGTCCAAGTAGGACTATATGAAGGCTTATTTGGTGTAGAAGTTCCCTTTTTTGGTGGCATTTTGGCCAAGTATCACTTTTAAACCTTGATTTCGAGGTGGTTCTGCTAGATGATATTTATTCTGTTGTATCTCCAAAATTTCGGCCCTTCTGGGTCTGGAAATTTTGTTTTGTAGTTCTCTATTACGTATTCTCTGCAATGCCATAGGTCTGATTAAAATTGGATGTGCCAAGTGGAAGTTATGGTAACTTCCCCACACCTTGTTAATTTTTGTCCCTTCTAGGAGAGTGTGCTTGTAAAGAACTCCAAGAGCACAATATATGATATTTGATTCCGAAGCTTGCACCAGAAATAGTACTGACTATCCAATGTCCAATGCAATTGGTATCACTTAATTTGGATACTCACTGAAGAAGATATCATTTTTTTACCCAGAACACCTATTTGAGATTAGTTAATATGACTAGTCAACTACCCTATATTACACATGGTGTATCTACAAAAATAACATGCCCCAGAAGCTAAAATTTGTGTCACAACTACCTTGATAATTTATATGAATATATTCCGAGTTTTACGGTCTTAAACGTCACAAAAAATATTTTATAGTGAAAATTCCACAATGGATAAATTCAGGATGATTCTAGAACCCTATATTACACAGGAGAAATTTCTGAAAGTATAAGACCTCAGGATATGAAATTTTAACCCCACGTACCTTGATTCGTCCACTAAATATAATTCAAGGAGTTCCCTCTGAAACATCGTAGAAAATAAGTTATAGTGAAAGTTCCAAGGTGTCTCAGATGCAACAACAAAACCCCAAGACCTTGAGCTCTGATACCAAATTTTAAGAACCAAATATAAAAATAACATAAAAAGCCTCAGAATAAGTACTCAATGCCTTGAAAAAGAGATATTTTCAGATAATAAGCCTCTTCGAGGGGGAAACCTCCTTATACACCACATAAATTTACAAATACAATATTCTTCTAGGATGGAAAGGTCTCCTTGGTATATATAGGAGACTAGGAGGTACAATTACAACTAATCGACCAAAGCTGACATAAATAAAATACCAATATTAATTTAATGTGCCCCAATTAAGGGGTAATGTGCCACTATTTAGGGCTTAACATCTACAATGTTTTTCTCTCTTATTCATTAATAGAAGTTGGGTTTCAATGTATTTATGTGTTCTCTTATATATTTTTGTTTTTGTCTCATTTCATTCTCAACATAATATGGATCAGTGGTATCAGAGCAGTCCACTCCTTGTTATTTCTCAGAGCAGGTCCCCAACGAAGTCATGGTGTAGATATTTCGGTCTTGAGCTAGTTTCTCTTAAGGAAAACCTCTCTCGCTAGCCCAAGTGACCTCCCATGTCAGAATAAAAGAGAGATGGAAGAGAAGGAGATCCTTTCAAGAATTTTCTCTAGGAATCCCTCGTGCGATAGAGGAAGGAGATGATGGAAAAATTTGCTCAGATCCTTCGAAGACTACCGATGGAAGAGACCAAGGCATCTTCGACAAGAAGTAATTTCAGAGGTGCGAAACCCTTCAAGGTACAAGTGAATTTTGATATCCCTTTATTTGAAGGCCAGATAGAAGCATATGCTCTAGAAAAATGGTTGAATCTACTAGAAGGTTAATATTATGTCCAAAAAAATTTCAACAGTGAAAAGATCACCTTCGCACTCCTCAAATCCCTTCCTCGTGTCATATCTTGGTGGGAAGGTTACTGGGAGAGGTACACCACGGGTGAATCTACACCATTCAAGAGAGAACCCACTTGGGTGGCCTTTGTATATGCCTTAAAGGAAAAGTTCTACCTTGTCGGAAGATATGATGACCAGTACATGAGATGGAAAAATCTACGTTAGAAAAGAGACCAGATAGTGCTAGAGTACACTAACATATTTCATACCTTGCACTCAAAGTTGGGTATCAAAGACTCTGAGTGACACCTGATCTTGAAGTACTATAGTGGTATTCACAGATACATACAAACATATATGGATTTCTTTGACATCTCCTCACTGGGAGATGCTTATTGATATGCGGTCAAAATCCAATCGAAATGCAAGAAGCAGAGTAAGTGGGAGTTCAAGTTTGAAAATATGCCACGATAGATGTATGGAAAAGGCAACCCTAAATCACAGAACGAAGGACATATTAGCAAGGAAGGCCAACCTCAAGAGATCCAGTCCAAGATGTAGGAAAAGAAGGGTAATGAGAAGTTCAAGAAAGACACCAGAAAGTGGCGTGAGTTCTACAAAATCTCCTGGCACAACACTGATGAATTTCGCTCAAAATCATCATTGGTGGTCGAGCTCAAAGAAAAAGAATCAAAACCTGACTCAGACTTTGATTCAGAGAACAATAAAGGGAAAAAATCATCGATACAAAACCTAATGCTACCATCATGGCCACAACAATATAACCAGAAGAAACAGAGGAACTTTAGGAGGGGGAGTGCCTTTTCCACTCATAGATGTGGGTAAAGGGGACTCCACTACATTTCATTATTGATAGCGGGATTTAGAATAACCTGATCTCAACCGAGGTTTTAAAGAGGATAAATTTGCCAACGATGCCACGTCCCCAACCATACAACATTGGATGGTTGAGCTGGGGACGAGACATCCGTGTCATCCAACAGTGGCACCTATCCTATGACATCAAGACTTTCAAGGATGAGGTGGTGGGTGATGTTGCACTACTTGAATTATGAGATTTTGTTTCAGGACAACCATATATGTGGAAATGTCATGATATCTATGAGTCTTGTCCCCGCAATGTCATTGTTACTCTAGGAGGCCAACTCTATAGGGTACCAGAGGTAGTTTCGACTACAATCTCGACAAAACAATTCCACACAATAATCTCTCATACCAAAAAGTTTAGCCTCTTCATGATCTTGTTAGAAGGTGAACAAAAGGACACTATGATCACTATAGCCTCAACCCAAGATGTTTCTAACCAGTAGAATAAGGTCGACAAGATTTTAGAGGAACACAATAAAAATGATATTATTCCATATATTCAACATATCTCTATTGGCCACGACTCTTTTCAGGTGTGCTTGTGATTCCCACCAGTAGTCCCCATTGATATATCTATTTTTGCTGCATATTCATCGATAGATTCCTCCCACACTCATACCAAGGGAATATCATGCATCCAGATCTATTGAATGGACCCAACACCTCCAACAGGTTCATGTCATCCTTCCACGAGAAAGTACAAGCAATAAATCTACTTCAACAATGCAAGCAACTCACAAAGGTTCATATTTAGCATAAGTTTCTCAATCTCTCGAGGGAAATTGACGCAATGGGGACCATTTCTTCCTAAGGGGGGAGGAATGATCTAGGTGGATCTCGGTGGCCATCCACATTTTACACTAAATCAACATTTTGAGCCTATGGTTTTGATAAACCATGATATTCACCCTTTTGACGGGGAATGGAATGTAATGCAATCTTCATTTGTTAATTATAGACATCATGCAATGATTTCCTAGTGCTTTTATGTACATTCCTATAGCATAACGATAATTCACTAGATCCCATTAGAACTCTGCAGCTAAGCACACTCATGATAGAGTAGTATTGGGATGTGTGATTTCCGATGAAGTCCTAGTTTTTTACATGTCTATGGCATTTTATAAACTTAGATTAATTTATCCCACATGCATCATGGGAATTGTTCTCCTCTCACTCTATCATATCTAATTGAGGTGAAGGAGGCCCTTTAATCATGGAATGGAGTTTGATTTAAATCTTGTGTGAATAAAGCGTAGCCAACATCTCTTTCTTTTCAGAGATAAGCCATCTGTTTCTTTTCAGAGATAAGCTACCCCATTTTGCTAGTTTGTGTTTGACAATGTTTTTCTCTCTTATTCATTAATAGAAGTTGGGTTTCACTATATTTATGTGTTTCTTGCAACATCTCTATGTATTTCCTTTTTATATATCTTCTATATTTTTGTCTTCATGTTGTTCTCAACATCATTCGGATCATAACCACTATTCACCTCTACATTGATGAGTGGGAAATATTACATTTATTACATGGTACTACTAAGTGGGACTTATTTAATAATAACTAACATTGTGGACCTAGTCCATATTAGATTAAGTGGACACCATACTTATAATATCATTAACTCCAATCGACCCTTCGCCCCCAATTACATCACTTGGGAGAATCCCACCACTCCATCCTCCTTTGAGAAATGTTCCACTCAATTCTCTTACCTATGTTTGTTTAGTACTTGCCTCTTTAAGGGAAAATTACAAATGAAAAATGATCCAATACAATAACAATATTTGATATATCCCATAAAGAAGACTCCAACCTTATTCATAGTTAATTGGAAAACCCTATCCTTAACCATTTATGGCCTATGTAGAATTATTGGGCCATATCAAATTTATTAAATGAAAAATACCTAGTGGGCCTAATTTAGTAATAACTAACATAGTGGACCTAGTACACATTACATTAAATGGCCACCATAACTATCCCATCACTAACTCTAATGGGCCCTTAGGCCTCCATTATATCACTAGGGAGCATCCCACTATTCCATCCCTATTTCAAAATAATTTCCCTCAATACTCAATGTACCTATGATGTAATTTTCCTCTATGTTGAGAATGAAATCATTCAATAAATGCATCCATAAGCATAGGTCCCAAATAGTAGTCTTTCCCTCAATATTGAGAATGAAGTAGTTCAAGAGGTGTGTCCATAAGATTGGGTCCCATGTATGGGGGAACAAGTTTACTCCTCACAAATGACACTAACAAATAGATTGGTATTTTTTCTCAAGATTCTCACCAAGGATATCATTTGTCTCCAAATGTCCTTCCATCGAAAATTAGGACCATCCATAATGAAAATTTCATATGTAAATATACAAAATGGCATTTTTGGATTTGGAAGGAAAAATACCATTGAAGACAATACAAGCTAAAACAATGTAATCATAACATGCTCATGATTGTCCTCAATGAGTTTGGCTTCATATAAAGGTGTCAATTCAAAAAAGAGAAGATGAAAGTAGTCGTATTCATATATGTGAAAAATGTCCATATACCATTCTTCACAAGCTTCTTCTAAACCACAATGTCCATAATTCTCTTGGATATTCCATGTTGATGCCAACTTTGACACTTTCCTCTTTAATAGTTATGCACACCTTCTAAAGTTTTGTGCACTATTGGACCCAATCTTTCATCATTTGAATATTTTCCTACTAGATGTTTCTCAATATTGCCACCCTTTCCTCCATAATTTGTCTCATCATTACCATTATTTGGTGTTGCTAGGGTTTTGAGGATGGACCGCAACTTGAAGTGGTTGTGGCTTACTGAATATTGTGAAGAATAGTTACTATGATCCCAATTATAAATAACACAACCACTCTAGTTTCTATGGTATTGGTGTGGCTACAATCAGATTCATAAATAGAGAGAAAAGTGCATAGTAATAATTTTTCACGAGAGATTTGAGTTACGACTTAAAATAGTTGTAACTTTTGTGATACTTATTAGAATCACTATTATGATCCTAATTCTAAAGTTGTACAACCACTTTTTTTCTAACATCACTAGTCTAGTTACAATACAGTCCATAAACAAAAAGCTAACCATGACAAGAATTTCTTGCAAGGTTTTTGAGTCACAACTTAAAAAGTTGTAATTTCCTCAATACATCTCAAAATCTCTACTAGGACCCTAATTTTTAAATTCCAAGACCACTCTACTTCTAATGGCATTGGTCTAGTTTCAATCTAGTGAATAGGCTAAGAAAAAAAAATGCCACAAAAAAATAAAAAATAAAAAATAAAAAGAGAATAATAATAATTATAACAATATTTCTTCCCCTTGGTCCACGAAAGTTCCCTATACCACTTTTTATGTTCCTTATTAGATTTGAAGATGAATATAATGAAATATAAACAAGAATATGGATTTAGAATTAATGACCAAGCCATATTACATTTTTTGAATGATAACTATTTAGTGGATCTTATTTAATAATAATTAGCATAGTGGACCTAGTCCACATTACATTAAATGGCCACCATACATATCCTATCATTAACTATAATGGGCCCTTAGGCCCCCATTATATTACTAAAAATGATCCCACTAGTTTTTAGGGTTAAGGTTTGTTAGGCAACTATAAAGAAGGATGGACACCTCCTCATGAAATATATTAAAGAATTTATTATTTGTAGAATTGTTCATTTGAAAGTTTTTCCCCCTCAAGATACAAGCATTGAGCATAATGCCTCTAAAAAATGATGGAGTGGTGGGATCCTCCATAATAATATAATAGGAACCAAAATTCCATTAGAGTTAACAATAATACAAGTATGGTGAAATTTATACTTACATAAAAATATTGTTATATGGTATTGCCCTTCCTTTTAAAAGTTAATAATAATAATAATAATAATTATTATTATTATTATTATTATTATTTTAGGGTCACAACATCAAAATGGTGTATGAGACCCTCTTGTTTGTGGGACAAGGGACCCCCTCCGCACAATGATTTGAATCCTAAAGTTTATGGAGGTATACATACCCTACCCCTATGCATTTGAACTTTTGACCTCTTAGGAAGAAACACATATTTGTAAAAGGACATATATTTGATTCTTGAGTAGGCCTTTGAGAAAGCCGACTTGTGTCAACTTGTGTGTAGAACCTTGAGCAAGCTTCAACCTTGAATTTCAGTGCATAGACCCTTCGCCATACCTAAGAAATAATTACATTGCTATGTCCGATACAATAGAAATATTAATGGTGGAAGAGATCAAAGTTAAAAAAACCATATTACCGATAGAAAGTTGTTGAATGTGCAAGAGTGTAAATAGGAAGGTATAGGAATTCATTTCTACCCCACTCGGCACAGGAAGGTCCAAGAGTGTGACCAACGATGTTCTCGAAGAGAAGAAAGCGACAATGAAGGCACCATCTCCTCCATGTAGTCATCGTTGTGATCCTCTTCCTTTTTGTTTCCTAAGAGAGAATGGATTGAGTCTCCACCTAAAACCCATAAACCTATATGAAGGATATTTCACATGCCATCCATCCATTATTTCTTAGAAAGAAAGTACTCATATGTATACAACTAAATATTCATCACATAAGAGATTCATTGGAATCACACAATAGATTAGGTAGATTCAACCAACAAAATAAGCATGCATGAGTAGTAATTTGGAGTTGGATTTATATTTAGATGCATCCAAAAATGCTATCTCAAAGAATAGATGGATTGAATTCCATCCTTGTTGTTGACCCTAAGACTGCAACTTCCCCAAATGTTGTTTAGAAGAGAAAACTAAGGAAAAACATTGAATACTACTTCATCGATATTTCCTCGACCATTCAAATTGTTTAATAGACAGAAAGTGGCTTTAATATTTTTCATTATTTTAACATATTATATCACTGACATATAGTGACGTCCCCTTCTCTGCTCCTCGGAGGACATTTGCGAACACTAGGACCTTCTTCGTCTCAGGCCCGAAGAGTTAAACACTCTTCTAACTCCTTATGGGAGTTCTCACTACCCACAGGAACTCTCCACTGATCTCCCCTTCGCTTGTTGGGAAATCGGGTTTCGCGATATCATGAAACCTGAGTGCGCGGTTCTCGTGCTGTCCAAAACTCCGAACCCCGATGGGTCAAAGAGTCAATGTTTCCGTTCTTGTCGGGGATTTCCCCATCGGGAAATCGGCACATAAAGTGTCACGGTTCACTTGCACTGCAATCCTCTGAACCTCGAACTCCGATGGCACGTGCGCTATCTCCTCGCCACGTCACTTCCTCTCTCCTCTCTATCGGGAATCGTGGGATCACAATTTCACCGTTCACAATTTATTTGCATTTGAAAACCCCGAATTCCGAATCCCAACCTCCCGGGCTCTGATGCCACCTGTCCCTATATTGATCGACGGCTCCGATTAAATCGGGAAATCGCCAATCGCGATTTCGACCAGTGTGAAACTCTCACCTCCACAAACTCTGAAGACCGAATCCTGATAGGTCTTCGTCCTTTCCTCCTGTGCCTAAGGACTAAATCTTATGCAGCTCTCTAAGATCTGATGGTCAGCGGAATTTCGTAAGTCGATCCCGCATACCCTGGCTGTTGATTCTCCTCCTTGAGGATTTCTTCTGCTTCAAAGCTTCTTCTGGCTCGAACCTTCTCCTGGGTCCTTCTCCCAGGAATCACGAAGGAACTATTCCTCCTGAGCTTGTCAACTCCAACTCCCTCAGAGAATTTACACACACTTCTTGCACTCGACCTCTAACAACTCTCAAAGTGTTGAGTCTTCCAGAATTATGGCACTTGCAGCCACAATAATCCCTGTCTTCCTGTGCTTAGACTAGCTACTGAGACTTCAATTTCAGCCTGCTCTCCTCCTGCATGGCTCTACCAACTCACACTGACTTCTGGGCGAATGAGAATAAGGGTTTAACTGTCGAGCCTCATCAACGCACTCTACGTGGATGAATTCCACTGCACTCTATGCAGGAATCTCCTGGCTCAGACCGAGAAACAATTGAAACTTATTCTCCTTTCTCTCAGACTTCAGTTAAACCTCTGAAATCACATGCACAACATATTCAAAACAAATGCATACCAAAAGAAACAAACATTCATGAGCACCTAAACAACACACACAGAGAAACAACACCAATCATGAAATTGAATCAAAGGCTCTCTTCTATTAATTTCAATCTGTACATGGGTGTTCTCCACAAGTTCTCTGCTTTCTCTTCTCTTCTGAATGCTTGATGATAATTCAATGTACAAAGGAGGGTGTCTATATCCGTTTTCCCTCTCGAATCCCTAAACTGTCTATTCTACAATTAAATTCCTATCTAACATCATTAAATCTATTAAATGCATTCCTATCTACTAAGGACGAGAGCTTAAAGGCTCAAGGTCCATTTACAATACAAGTGCACTTCTTTATGAATGCCTTCATTAAAGAATGACGCAACAATTTCCAAAGCATTTCAAAATTTGTATAGGCGTCGTCTAGCTGTCTTTTCTGCTTGATGTGCTGGCTCGCTTGATACGCTGGCGATGCTCCTGCATCATACTCCTCGGCTTGAAAGATTTCATGGGCTCCTGTCCATGAGCTCCCGCACGGTTTGCCCATGCCTCTGTATGACTGCTTCAGTCTCCCAACTGGCATCCTCCACTGGGTGATTCTTCCATTTCACCAGATACTCGAAATACTGCTTTCGCCTGGTTTTCCTTCCCACTCTGTTGTCCAGTATGTACTCCATCTGAGGTTTCTCCGCAATTGGTAACTGCTTCTACCAGTGGACTACTGGTTCCTCAGCTCCAGTCTTGTATGGGTATAAATCCGAAACATTAAATATCGGAGATATCCCGATGCCCTCCGGCAACTCAATCTCATATGCGTTCTCCCCGAATTTCTTCAGGACTTTGCATGGCCCAATTTTCTTCATCTTGAGTTTGTTATATGTTCCCCTTGGGAACCTTTCCTTCCTCAGGTGTGCCAGAATCATATCACCAACTTCGAACTGAAGTTGTCTTTTCCGCTGATCTGCTCTACGCTTATACTCTTGATTTGATTTCATCAGTCGCTGCTTCACTTGACTGTGAAGTTCTCTCATTGCCTCAACGAACTCTTCAGCGCTAGCACTGCTAGTTGCATCCTGTTCTGACTCCCTGAGCTCAGAAACTCTCCTTGGCTGTGTCCCATACAAAATATGAAATGGGCTTTTGCCTGTACTCCGATTCACCGAATCGTTGTACACAAACTCTGCCTGTGGTAATATCTGGTCCCAACTGCTATGGTGTTCTGTCACCAAGCTTCTCAATAGATCCCCCAAACTTCTATTGACCACCTCTGTTTGTCCGTCTGTCTGTGGATGGTAAGCTGAACTAAATGCCAAATTAGTTCCTAGTTTCTTCCATAGCATCCTCCAAAAATGACCTATGAATTTGGTATCCCTGTCCGAGACTATTCTTCTCGACAATCCATGAAGTCTGACAATCTCTTTAAAAAACAAGTTCGCGATGTGTGTCGCATCATTGGTCTTCTGAAACAGAATAAAATGTGCCATCTTCGAAAACCTGTCTACCACCACAAAGATGGAATCAACTCCTCTCTGCGTCCTCGGCAGTCCTAACACAAAGTCCATGCTTATCGCCTCCCATGGTCTCTCGGGTATGGGAAATGGCTGATAAAATCCAACATTCTGCTTCCGGACCTTCGAATGTTGACAAATTTGGCATCTGTCAACAAATCATTTTACATCTGCTCACATGCCTGGCCAAAAATACGATTCGCTCAACTTGGCGAATGTTTTGTCATGACCAAAGTGCCCTGCTAAACCACCACTGTGCTTCTCTTTCAACAGGTTCTCCCTCATGGAGCAATTCGGAATGCACAATTGATTGCCTCTGAACAACAATCCCTCCTGAATCATATAATCTATCCACGGGCTCCGATCTCTGAGAACTGGATTGGTAGCTGCCTCATATGCTTCTGCAAAATCTGCATCTCCTGCATACATGTCCTTCAGATTTTCAAAACCCAATGTTTTGACTCGGAACTCCTGCAGCAATAAACATTTCCTGCTCAAAGCATCAACCACTTTGTTAGCAGTTCCTGAAATGTGTTTAATCACAAACGTGAAATTTTGCATGTACTCTACCCATTTTGCATGTTTCTGGTTCAATGTTTCCTATTGACTTACAAACTGCAATGCATGATTGTCACTGTACAATACAAATTCCTTTGGGATTAAGTAATGTCTCCACTTCTTCAATTCCTGTATGATGGCATAAAACTCTTTATCATATGTGGAGTATTTCATCTTTGCTTCATCCAGCTTCTCGCTGAAATATGCCACTGGTCTGTCCTCCTGACTCAAGACCGCTCCTATAACATATCCACTCACATCACATTTCACCTGGAATGTCTTTTGAAAGTCTGGCAACACTAACACTGGTTTCTCTGTGATCTTTCGCTTCAATAGATTGAAGCTCCTCTCAGCCTCTGCTGTCCAGTGAAAAATCTTATGCCGCTTCGTCACTGTGTCCATCATTGCGGCGCTAATCCCACTGAAATTTCGAATGAATTTTTCGTAGAAACTAGCCAATCCATGGAAACTCCTCACCTCGAAAACATTTCTCGGTGATGGCCAATTCTTGATCACGTCCACCTTCTCAGGATCCATTTTCAACTCATTCGCTGAGATAACAAAACCCAAATAAATGAGCTTTGTCTTCATGAAGGAACATTTCTTCATGTTGATCAACAGTTTCTCCTGCTGCAGTCTTCTCATCACAATGGCCAAATGTCTCAAATGTTCAGCCTTCGTCTTACTGAAAATCAGTATGTCATCCAGATATACGACAACAAATTTCCCGATGAATTCCCTCATGACTTCATTCATCAGTCTCATGAATGTGCTCGGCGCATTTGTCAAACCAAACAGCATGACCAGCCATTTGTACAAACCTTCGTTTGTCTTGAATGTTGTTTTCCATTCATCACCCTCTCTCATGCGAATCTGGTGATATCCACTCTTGAGATCAATCTTCGAAAAATAATTTGCCCCGCTCAGGCAATCCATCAGATCATCCATTCTCGGCAGTGGAAATCTGTACCTGATGGTAATCTTGTTTATCGCTCTGGAGTCTGTGCACATCCTCCAGCCTCCATCCTTCTTCGGACTTAGTACTGTCGGAACAACACACAGACTCAAGCTCTCCCTGACCAGTCCTTTATCCAATAAATCTTGGACCTGGTTCTTGACCTCCTCGTTCTCTTGGGGTGTCAACCTGTACGCCGCTTTATTCGACAAACTTTCTCTAGGTATGAGGTCTATGTGGTGACTCACACTCCTCATCGGTGGCAACGAACGAGGTAGTTCATCCACGATGATATCAACAAACTCTCCCAACAGTTCCTGAATCTCATCTGGCAAGTCGTCCACTCTTGTGCTAGTCGGGACAATTCTCGGTTTCCTGACCACAAAGAATTGTGGATCTTCGTTCTTCTCCATCTCTGTAAGCAGCTCCTTCCCACTCATGAGAAGTATGGTATTGCTTACTTCTGGTTTCACTTCCTTATCCTTTATCGGAAGTAACTTATGGATTCTCCCATTCTTCTCCAAAGTGTATGTGTTCATTCTCCCATTATGAACAACATTTATGTCATATTGCCATGGTCTACCAAGCAATATATGACATACGTCCATGGGAATAACATCGCACAGAATCTTATCATGATAATTCCCAATTTTAAATTCAACTAAACACTATTTAGTGACACTTACCCAGTGTCCTTTTTGTAGCCACGAGACTTTGTATGGACTCGGGTGTTTAGTCGTCTCTAGCTCTAACTTCTCCACCATCTCGGTTGAAACGAGATTATCAGTGCTCCCGCTGTCCATGATGAATTTGCATTTCCTGTCCTTGGCTGTGCAAGCCATCCTAAACAGTCTGCTCCTCTGCACTGAGCTTTCCACCTCCTTCTCAGGTGTTAAAAGGACTTTATGCATTCCAAGTGATCTTCTGCTGTCTGCATCTTCTGTCTCAACATCACGCCTCTGCGCCTTCGTGATGTGAGCTTCTCCTCTGTCCATTTTCCTGTCTAGACAATCAACAGCTTTATGTCCATCCTTCCCACACGTGAAACATGTGATGATTCCACCTCGGCCTCTTCCCCTACCTCTAGTATGAGGAAAAGTGTTGGCATCAACATAACCGCCACCCTGCTCTGTATGCTGTCTCCTCGGCTCAGCATATTGATGTCTTTGCCGTGAGGTTCCACCTCTCTCAGCTTGGCCCTGAGGTTTCTGCCATTCCTCCTTGGGCTTCTGATATTTTTCTTAGGCAACTGCCTTGCCTCTGGGCTGACTTCTGCCTCGCCCTCGCTGACCCTACTTACGGCTCAGCTTCTCTTCGGCTTTCAGAGCCATCTGGTAAGCATCCTCAACTGTTCTGATGGTTACCATGCTTAACTCATCCTGAATGTCATACCTTATACCATTCAGGTATCTCACCACCTTCTCATCATCGCTCTCCCGATGACCTGCTCGGATGTTGAGTCTGTAAAACTCCTCGGTGTACTCCTTCACCGTCATCAACTTCTGCCTCAGGTTCTACATTCGCCTGAACAGTGTGATCTGGTAATCCCATGGGATGAACTTTGCCTTCATCTTCGCGATCATCCTATCCCAACTTTTGATTTTCTGTTTTCCTTTGGAACGTCTATCTGCCTATAGCTCGTCCCACCATAAGGTTGCGTGTCCTTTCAACTTGGTAATAGCATGCCTTACCTTCTTGTCCTCTTCGATATCTTCGTAATCAAAGTAGGTGTCAAGCTCTCTGATCCAGTCCATCAACTCTTCTGCATCCAGGCTTCCTTCGTAGACTGGAATGTCCATTTTGGTCTTGGAACTCATCCTGGAGATGGCTTTGATCAACCGCTCGGTTGATGCATCCTCTACTGTGACTTCTTCTGCATGTCCAGCTTCCTCTTCCACCTCGGAATCACTAAGATCCCCTGCGCCAAATCCACGTCTCTGCGTAGTCTCCATCTCTTCGAGTCTCACTTAGAGATCTCGCATCTGGAGCTCCATTTCTGGATTCCCTGCTGGTCTACCTCTTCTTCTCACCTCCCTGTCTTCGGGATCTGGTGACTGTCTTTCTCTTCTTGATGACATGATGTCTTCTTCTCACCACTCAAAAGGGAACTTATCCGGCTCTGATACCACACTGATGCAAGTCATGTGTATCAGAGTGCTTTCCTTTCCTCCTTCACCTCTCTTGCCTAAAATATACAGACAAGATTTCTCGCTCTGATACCACTTGACGTCCCCTTCTCCACTCCTCGGAGGATGTTTGCGAACACCAGGACCTTCTTCGTCTCAGGCCCAAAGAGTTAAACACTCTTCTAACTCCTTATAGGAGTTCTCACTACCCACAGGAACTCTCCACTGATCTCCCCTTCGCTTGTCGGGAAATCAGGTTTCGTGATATCGTGAAACCTGAGTGCGCGGTTCTCATGCTGTCCAAAACTCCGAACCCCGATGGGTCAAAGAGTCAATGTTTCCGTTCTTGTCGGGGATCTCCCCATCGGGAAATCGACACATAAAGTGTCACGGTTCACTTGCATTGCAATCCTCCGAACCCCGAACTCCGATGGCACGTGCGCTATCTCCTCGCCACGTCACTTCCTCTCTCCTCTCTATCGGGAATCGCGGGATCACGATTTCACCGTTCACAATTTCTTTTCATTTGAAAACCCCAAATGCCGAATCTCGACCTCCCGGGATCTGATGCCACTTGTCCCTATATTGATCGACGACTCCGATTAAATCGGGAAATCGCCAATCGCGATTTCGACCAGTGTGAAACTCTCACCTCCACAAACTTTGAAGACAGAATCCCGATAGGTCTTGGTCCTTTCCTCCTTCACCTAAGGACTAAATCTTACGCAGCTCTCTAAGATATGATGGTCAATGGAATTTCGCAAGTCGATCTCGCGTACCCTGGCCGTTGATTCTCCTCCTTGAGGATTTCTTCCGCTTCAAAGCTTCTTCTAGCTCGAACCTTCTCCTGGGTCCTTCTCCCAGGAATCACGAAGGAACTATTCCTCCTGAGCTTGTCAACTCCGACTCCCTCAAAGAATTTACACACACTTCTTGCACTTGACCTCCAACAACTCTCAAAGTGTTGAGTCTTCCAGACTTATGGCACTTGCAGCCACAGTAATCCCTGTTTTCCTGTGCTCAGACTAGCTACTGAGACTTCAATTTGAGCCTGCACTCCTCCTGCACGGCTCTACCAACTCGCATCGACTTCTGGGCGAATGAGAATAAGCATTTAACTGTCAAGCCTCATCAACGCACTCTACGTGGATGAATTCCACTGCACTCTATGCAGGAATCTCCTATCTCAGACCGAGAAACAATTGAAACTTATTCTCCTTTCTCTCAGACTTCAGTTAAACCTCTGAAATCACATGCACAACATATTCAAAACAAATGCATACCAAAAGAAACAAACATTCATAAGCACCTAAACAACACACACAGAGAAACAACACCAGTCATGAAATTGAATCAAAGGCTCTCTTTTATTAATTTCAATCTGTACATGGGTGTTCTCCACAAGTTCTATGCTTGCTCTTCTCTTCTGAATGCTTGATGATAATTCAATGTACAAAGGAGGGTGTCTATATCCGTTTTCCCTCTCGAATCCCTAAACTGTCTATTCTACAATTAAATTCCTATCTAACATCATTAAATCTATTAAATGCCTTCCTATCTACTAAGGACGAGAGCTTAAAGGCTCAAGGTCCATTTACAATACAAGTGCGCTTCTTTATGAATGCCTTCATTAAAGAACGACGAAACAATTTCGAAAGCATTTCAAAATTTGTATAGGCGYTGTCCAGCTGTCTTTTTTGCTTGATGTGCTGGTTCGCTTGATACGCTGGCGATGCTCCTGCATCATATAGATGTTATTGTCGTGGGTGGATCCTTTGTTAATCATTTGTCTCACAATGATAACTACATAAGTTTGAAGAGGATGTATGGGGTTTCTCAACTAACCGGTGTTTGAGAAGAAGGTTTTGTTTCCTCCTAGGAGGTCACAGGTTCAAATCCAAAGGGGGGTAGGGTATGTACAGCTCAAGGAACTTTTTAGGGGCTATATACCATCCATGGGATAATTTTCCATGCTTTTTACCAAAAAAAAAGATTCACCAATTTCCATTTTTTTAAAAATTGATTATCCTAATTTCTATAGAATAAAATTATTTTACCTTAAAAATAGCTCAAGTTTTATAGAATATATATATAAAATCCTTATAAATTTGAATATTTTTACGAAAATATCACCTTGAAAATTTTATAATTTACATATTAAGGACTAGTAAGATTGACAAAGGTTTCTACATTATGAGATAAATTTCCATCTTTAAAATTATCCTTGGTACACCTCCATAGACTTTAGTAGTCAAATCACTACACGAAGGGGGTCCCTTGTCTCATAAACAAGGGAGTCTCATACACCAATTTCGTGTGTGGCTTGGTCATGACCTTAAAATTAGATAATATTATTATTATTAATATCATGATATCAATGGAAAAATATAGAGAAGAAATATTTGATGCCAACATCATTTGTGGAACAATGTAAACATGTTGGAAAGATTAAAGCCTCTGCCATTTTTAGTAGTTTTCCAATCAAACCCTTATTCATTTTATTTTTTTTGGCTCCCTTTCATGTGAAATATTTGAGATATTAATGGGTATTTTTCACTTTTTCATTCAATAAACTCATTCTCTCGATTTGCACTATGCTACGAAGAAAAAGGTTAAAGAAAAATATAATTGAGTTTATAGGAAATAGGTCTCTCGATTTGCACTATGCTACAAAGAAAAAGGTTAAAGAAAAATATAATTGAGTTTATAGGAAATAGGTGTAACTATATAGATGGGTGTTATTGTTAATAATTTTTTTCCTCAATAAAGTTAAGTAATTAAAATCTAATTAAATAGAGTATGAACACAATAGTCAATGAATAAGGAAGGAATGCCACTATAAAACAATGTATTTAACAAATTTAATAGTTAATAACAAATTATAATATACTAGCAATACTTAGAGGTAGAATAGATAAATATAACATCAAGTACATGTAGTTCTTAGCTTATTGAAGCCATAGTGCTGATTTAGTCAATGCTTCACGATTTCCTTGTCAAATAAGAGGATAAAATCATACCTAGGGGTTAGTTTTCCACCAAACCAATGTAACTACCATCATCGGATATTGACCCCAAAACATGGCTCAAGCTTAATGAGGTTGGAAAATCAGGGTACACATAACTCTCTATAAATAACTCACATAACTCACAAATTATTTCCATAGATCAAACATCCAATTCATCAACCTTGGTGTGGTGGAGAGGCTCTTGGACTACAACATCCCTAACACCCCCCTGAGTATAGTCTGAAAGGGTATTACTATCACCCTATCCCCTAGTGAAAACTATGACACTCGGTAGTGGCCCCATTCTACAAGGGTATTACTACAACCCTAAGCCCTAGTGAGTATTATCATACTCAGCAGTGGTATCCCAAGGGACCAAAAATAATACTAGTAACTAGGAAAAATATGAGCTTTAGTAGCCCTAAATGGGTAGAACACTCCTAGCCTCTTATTCCACTAATATTATATTAGACAAAATAATAATATTATTTATAGTACATAATTCAGAATCATATATTTCTTGCACAATTGATAATTCTCAAAACATTTCCTCCTGGGACAACTAGCACCTCTCTAAGGTAGACAACTTATTTTTTAATATTTCCTAAGTGTAAAAACATTTCCAATATTGAATCTTGGCTTTCCCATTCCCTTTATTATCTCATGAAAGAGAAAAAATGGGCTTATGAGTGAAATTACAGTTTCAAAAATAGGTAAGGTCAGATACAACTCATTCCCCTTGGCCCTTTTAGCCTAATAAAATTTAGTGGTCATCTTTCAAGTTTTTCATTTTCGCCAAGGATTCCTAAGCACTAGGAAAAGGTGATTGTCCTCATTGAAGAGTGAGTTCTTTCCCATGGATTTGATTCCACACATTTCCATCATTATCTCAACCTGTAACAAATTAGCCTTTCCAATAACACCAAATGTATATGTAGAACCATATTAATCATCAATAATAACAAGATACATCAATTATAATGTACATGCAAGTTAATTTATTTGGAATAGATCATTATATAATTTATCATCTATTTTGATACCATTTGGATGGAAAATTGGAACTATTGACTTATAGGGCCCATTTTGTGGCTAGGTCCCACTTTGGTGATTTGTGGTTGAAAACCTTCTAGACTTTATTGGGTTCTTAAATCATTGTTTTTTGGGTCAAAAATTTGTGATATTAGCTTCCAACCTATCAATTTCGATCCACACTTTGAGAACTTTCCAATGGTGCTACATCACCTCAATTGGAGTTCATATGTGAAACTTATGCCTCCCACAAGATGATCTATCCTATTGACCACCATGGTATCGAGTGGATGTTAGGACAACTTCCATTACTCACACATGAAAAATTTCAAGAAGATCATATAGGGTCCAAAACCATAACATTAATTGAGGGTTTAATCATGCAAAAACCAAAATCCTAACCCTAGATTATTATTAGGCTATGCAAAATAACAAGCCAATAGGAAAGGAAGGGATTCCATTCTTTTTGTATTGAGTGTTGCTCCATAGGAGAGTAGAGCATTGTGAGTGGGATATTGAAGCTAAATGAAGGAAGTATAAGATCTTGTAGCGACCAAACTAGCCACAATGTCCATGGAAACTCCATAGTGAGTTCCCATTTCTTTGTATTTGCATTTCCTAACTAAGTAAAAAAGACAAAAACGTAGGCCTCACCTTCTAGCTGGGTTTTTCTCATATTGAGTTTTCTTAGGGTACATAATATGTTCATTGTGTGGATGGTGTGTTATTTTCTTTTCTCTTTCATTTTAGTTTTAGTTTATTTAGTATTTCATGCATTAAGATAGAAACATTAATTTTGGAATTTAATTAAAATAGATATAATAAGAGATTTCGTAATATTGTGATATTTATTGTGACAAACTATTCTAGTGGAATATCCACGACAATTTGAAAATGATTAATAGTCAATAGTGATATAAATATCCAACCATGTCATTAATAATATCGGTTTATCATCAATACATAACCTTGCTAAATGATCATCAAATAACATGCTACATAATCGATACCAATAATATCAATGTTAACAAGGAATATAAATGATAAGTAAATCATGAACACAAAATTATATGAATGCTCATCACAACCTAAGCAACCACATAAGTATCTATTTCTATTATAAAATCATCAATAGAAGAAATAAATGAGGGGATGATGAGTCACTATTACATATAGGATAAAAAATCGACGAACTATTACGACGATTTTGATAAAATCAATTTTTTTGTCGAAAAAAATTTAAAAAAATGAAATTTTACTGTTTATTTTTTTAAATTAGTCCCGATAATGTCGGATTTCCGACGTGTTCTAAAGTTGTCGAAAGTATGATGCCCAGTTTCGACACTTTAATATAGCCATTTGTAGGTCAACATAACGGTCATTGACTTTGAAATGGTCAACCTTAATTTAGGGTTATAGTCATCGGAATTCCGACGATGACGAATCTATAAATTTGTTAATTCGAACCGAATTTCGACTAATTTGTTATAGTTGCAACATCTTTTATGTGTTATATCTCTGCTAATCTTCGTTTTTATGTGAAGGTTTTCTTGTTGATTAAGAGATCGAACTGATCTTTGATCTACAGAGCTTAGTTTTGTGATCATTGTTCAAGGTGTGCAAGAGGATTTTAGACTTTGAAGGTTAGTTAAATATTTTTTTTCTTTTGTCTCCTTTGATATTTTATAACCTTATAAGTTTATGTAGATTTTATGTTGTCTGTGAACATGATAATTTTTCCATGCTTATATGTGACTTGATCTCTTGCCCTAGTTCTATTATGTTGTTTGATTATTTTACTTGGTTATGGTGAAGCTTTGAAGCTTATGTGGTAAAATATATTGTATGGTTTGGTCTATTGCATTTCAAGAATCAAATAGATCTAGCACATCATCACTGAACTTTATAACATAATTGTCTCAATATTTTGGTTGTGGTGAAGAATGTGTTGATATTATGGAAAAGGTGACGAGAGATGTTATTGCCCTTGCGCTAAATGCGGGAGCACAAAAGTCAGAAGAAATTTAATACAAACAGCTGTAAGACATTGCAGAACCCATGGGCACGTTGAAGGTGGACCGAACGAATATCGTCCCTTGGTAAACTATATATTCATTATTATATCTCTATATTGATTGTATTTATAAAATTTTATATTGTTTAAATATTTCTTATGCAATACACTAATTTTGCATGTTTTCTTGTAATTATAAAGTCAGGCTGCCCCCACTAGGCGTCCGAACATGCCAAGTACTAGAAGAAATGATGTTGTACTACAAGGTGCCGAGGAATTTGGAGTGTCGAATATTGAATATCAAGTTAATGATCCTATGGAAGAATATGACACTAATAACAATATAGTTGAAGATGATGGGACAAATGAATTGATCCAATACTTGTTCACTCGACCGGACGAGGATGATGATGAGGACATTGGTGATCTTGACGTACCTCTGCTAGAGAAGGAAAAAAAACCACTTTATGAAGGTTCAAAAGAAAATCTTCTTTCTTCTACATTATTTTTGGTGAACTTAAAGGTTTTGAATGGTTTGTCAAACAATTGTATGACACAAATCCTAAGGTATGTAATATGGTTCATCATCATGTATACATAAAGGTTGATTTTTTTTGCTTGTTTTTAGTTTTAGTTAATGTTTGAAATAAGAATTAAATATTTAAAAATTATAACATTCTTTACACTAATTACTTATTTTTTATGTCGTAGATTGTTAGGTGAATTTTTGTTACCATCGTCAAATATTTTACCTCGCACATATTGAGATTTAAATGCCATTATGAAAGAAATTGGAATGGAGTATCAAGCTATAGATGCATGTCCTGATGATCATATTATATACTATGGACAACATGCATCGAAAACAGAATGCCCACAATGTCAGACCAGTAGATATCGAACCAATCAACTAACAAAAAAGGTGCCTCGTAAGGTTCTTCGTCATATTCCCATAATTCCACGTTTGCAACGATTGTTCTGGTGTGAAAGCATAGCACCGTTTATGGATTACCATGCACGTAATAAAAGTGGAGATGGTGTTCTTCGAATGCCTGCATATGGTTATGCATTTAAGGAAATTGAGGAAAAATGACCAGTTTTTAAAGATGAACCTCGTAATATTAGGCTTTCATTAGCCGCTAATGGTGTTAATCCATTTGGGGAGCTTAGGTCTATTTACTCAGGGTGGCCAATTTTTGTTATCAACAATAGCATTCCTCCTTTGATGTCAATAAAGAGGGAGAACACAATGTTGACAATGATTGTTCAAGGTATGTAATGTTATCATTAATTTTCCGAATGTAAGATTTCATTTGTATTTCTTGTTGCATAATCTCTTGTATTTATTTATTTACTTATATATGCACATCATGTTAGTAATTATGTGTAATTTCAAACAATTAGGTAAGTACCAGGTTAAATATATGAATGTATATATCGAGCCTCTCATCGACGAGTTACTAAAGTTATAGGCCGACATCACTATGTATGACATTTGTAAACCAATAAGACAGAAGGAATTTCAATTTCGTGGAATACTTGTATGGACAATTCATGATGCCCCAAGACTAACACATTTTTGTGGTATGTAACGATCCATTGCACTTTAATTATAGTATATAATTATTTGAAGATACCATGCTGCATGTTTTTTTAAATAATCCCCTTCGTATAATTGACATAATTATTAATCCAACTTTTGTAGGTCTTCAAACAAAGGGTAGATTTGCATGTCCATTTTGTGGTCCTAAGATCAAATCTCTGCGTTCAAAATTTTTAGGAAAGGAGGTGTTTGATGAGTATAGGCACTTCCTCTCTAAGAACCATAGGTATCATACTATTGAAAAACATATTTTCAATGGGAAAGAAGAGACTGGATTAAAACCATGAAGAATGACACCTCACCTATGGAAGTTGGAATATAACAAAAGTCGTCGAGATGGTATATTGCAAGTTGTTTATGTAATATTGTATATGTAATGTTATGAATTTTTATTCTATTGAATTTATTTTATGCTTTATCAATGTCGTGAAGTTATTAACAATGGGCTCCCACGAGGAATGAAAAGTTATCCCTCTCAATTCATGAGGTTTCCCTACTATCAGGACCTAAAAATAGCTCATTTGTTTGATACAATGCATATCGGGAAGAATGTGACAGAAACATTATGGTGAATCATAGATGGTAGGAGGGATAAAGAAAAAGTCATCAAGATTTGTAGTGACATTAAGGAAGCCAATCATGCAATGCAAAGGGGGATCCAATCAAAAAGCTACGGAGATCGAAATAGCCTTCCCTCGTTATTAACAGAGCAACAAAGCAATGATGTAAAAGATGTCATTCGGAGAATAAAATTTCCCACGGGTTTTTCTTCAAACATAAATAATATCTTAACAAAGAAAGGTGAATTTGGTGCGGTAAAAACACATGATTGGCATACCTTCATTAAGGTAATTATTTTTCTATATATATATTTATATTGGTATACATCTTTTTAGTTTTGTTTTATTATACTTTAGAATCAAATAACGATCAATTTTGATTGTTACAATATGTTCCACCTCTATCTCTCCCAGACCACTTCGACAACAATGCCAAACAAGTTATATATGATCTTGGCAAATACATGAGGTAAGTAGTAAATTATATGCAAATTGTTTTTTCCAATTTGTTATTCAAGTTCTTAATGACATATTTGTTACTTATAATGTAATATATTAATTTATATGTTTTGTTGAAACATGGTACTTTCTTGCAACATCGACTATAGATGGTTGTCATTGAAAGAAATCTATCAAGAAGATATAAAGTATTGGAAGAGAGAAATTCCTCGTCTAATGTGTGAAATGAAAAAGTATCTACCTCCAGAATTTTTCAATGCACAAGAACACTACCTCATACACCAATTTGAGTAGATTGAATTGTGTGGAACAATACACACAAGGTCAATGTGGATGGTGGAGAGGCACTTGAAATCATTAAAGGCTTTGGTTAGACAAAGAGCACGCCCTGAAGGTTCCATGGTGGAGGGATATATGATATATCAATCGATGGTGTATATTAGTCAATATCTTCCTAAATTAGCCACAAATATGCATGTGGATCGCATTTGGGATGTGAACTCCATTAAAAAATTTGAAGGGGATCACCTGTTGGGGAAAGGTAGAATGACGAAAGTGAAAGGTAATTAGGTTTATAATACATCTGAATTTTCCTTTTTATGTGTATTGTACTTATTTAATTTTTATGCTTTCATCAATTATTAATATTTTATACCTTGCTAACTAACATATATTGGTGAATTATGATTTTCTGATACAATTGGTCAAGAGTGAGATGCACTACATATATACATTGCAAACAATCTTGACTAGATGAAGGTATGGATTGATAGATGCATACAACGTGAAGGTAGGTTATCATGGGAAGGGATGTCTACATTGGTTATAGAAGCTCATCATAATGGAGATACCAATATTACGTAGCAAGAAATTGATTTAGCACATGGTTTGAAAGATAAACAGACAAGCATGCTATTCATCCAATATAATTTCATTATGTTATTTCATAAATTATTAATGTTAGTGTCGATGTGTTTTTCCCATCCATACATTACAAGTTATGTGAAATATGTTTTATGTGTCTAGCATATTGCAGTTGAAACATCACAAGGCTATGTGGTGCAATGGTCATAAATTTCGCATCCAAAAGTTGGACTAAAAGAGGAAAACTTCTGATTGTGGGATAACTGCAGTCTTTGAGATCACTAATGTTTCCTCTAGAAGTGACAGATGTCCCGAAGTCTCTGAAAATCGATACTATGGGTATTTGGAGGACATACTTGAGTGTGACTTTAAATCCTTCAAAATAGTTTTGTTTGACGTCAAATGGTACAGGCTACGAATGAATGAACATGATCATGATAGAATTGTTATTCTACATGATAATGGATTTACCATGGTTAATACAAGGTCATTTGAGCCAGGAACATATCATTATGTTCTTCCAAGCCAATGCGAACAAGTCTTCTACTCATAGGTTCCAGGTAAAGCAGGTTGGTCATTTGTTGTTAGGTATGATCCAAGAGGAAGGCCAGTAAAGTATAATATTGTAGAGGAAGAAAATGATCTTGAAGAAGAAGATGATGCAGAGGAACAGGTAGTCGATGTAGCAGATGTCTCAGATGAAGAGCCTGAAGGAGATGGAACAAATGTACTAGTAGGAGGCAATGCATATCTTGATGAAGATATCCATGATGAAGATATAATGCTTGGAAATGAGTACATTGATGATGATGTTGATATGGTCAATCCTTACAACACCTTATATGAACCAGATGATATGGATGTTCAGTTCGATGAAGATGATCAACTAGAAGATTGATGAATGTATTGAAATGTTGAAATATTGTATATATAAGGTTAGAAGAGAAGGGAAAGTGGGCGCAAGTGGAAAGAGAAAGCTTAATTTGGAGACACTTTCTATTCATTCGAGTACACTACGTCAACCAAGGACAATACAAATCATGTAAAGGAGGTACGTATTCTTTACTTATTATTTATTATGTTTCTTGTTCAAAAAGTTCTAAAAGAAGTACATATCTCAAACCACTACACATGACCTCTCGAATTGATCCCGTTCCTTAGAATGTAACAAGATTAGTTGATGTAGGAAAGAGTCTTTGTGATTATGAAGAGTTCACTCTAACCTTTGTTGGAGGTTATTTAATTGAAATGGAGAAAAAATTAGACTGATAGCAATATGGTAAGACAAAAAGTTTGGTGTAGTACTCCATAGGATACACAATAGATGGATGAGTAACCTCAGGGGTTTTAACTTCAACTTCCTCATCATATATGTCCTTTGAAATGACCATAAAGAGTTTTTTCTTGGTGGTACGATGTCATTAAATCTTCTAGGTTTGTTGAGGCCTCCATAATTTGGTCGTCCAAAACCCTTAACCCTGATTGCAATTACCAATTTTCCTTACATTATGGCTTCCATTATAGTCCCAATCCTTTACTAATGCCTTCTTCTTTGACTATCATCCTTTGATATGGATATGAATATATGAATAGAAACATCAATGTCTAATTGCTCATCATCCACTAATCATTAGTAATATAAGAAAGCATTATGATTACCTTTACTAACATGATATATTAATAATACATATAAAGTTTCATTTTTTGTGTATATGAGCATACTCATTAATATATTAATATAATTTATTTCATAAGTTATAAATATTTATAATTACCTACATATTGTATGCTATAACTAATATTTAATATTGGTGAATTATGTTTTTTGGATTCAGTTGCTCAAGAGTGGGATGCACTGCATTTATGCATTGCAAATAATATTGACTGGATGAATGTATGGATTGAAAGATGTAAACATCATAATGGAGGTAGGTTATCATGGCAAAGACTATCTGAATTGGTTAGATAAGCTCTTCATAACAGAGGGTTTTTGGACTCAAATTTGACTGACACACCCACTTTCTTCCATCATCAATTCATCATGTAAACCGTAAACCCTAATTTTCTTTCAAAGTACACAATATGAGGTGGGCAACAATGACATGTGAATGGGGCCAACGTTGAAATGTTTTCAAACTGTATCTGTATGCATTGAAATTTGACATGGATAGGCTATTCTCATGCCTTAAAGATATGGGAGGGTTTCTGGACTCAAATTTCACACACACACCCACTTTATTCCATCATCATATCATCATGGAAACCATAAACCCTATTTTTCATATGTTTTAGTAGATATGCTAATGATTCCAAATTTCATATTTGTATTTGACTCAAGGTCCATCTAGATTGCACAGTATCAAATTTTAATTTCAAGTTGATAAAACAAATATGAAATGAATCCAAGCATCATTTGATATCATCGCAAGAGAGACGAATCTAAATAATCTTGTGACAAATTTTCTATACTATCGACAGAAAAATTTCATCGATAGTATAGCTAATTCGTCGCAAGAATATTGTGTCTAATTTGAATGGTGTTAGACGGTTTGCAAGGAGCGTAGGGATTATATTATGGTGCAATGTAGTGTAGTCTATAATAACAATCTCTATGCCGAACCTCAAAATGGATAGTACCATATCTTGTTCATAAGACAAATATTCTTTGTATGTTTCCTTTGTGGTGGCTCAAGCCCTTAGTACACATGATGCCTTACAATGAAATGTAACAATTTTACTATTGAATGATAGCGTTATGTC